>JAOBBB020215752.1:0-11594 GCA_025331005.2 Zoanthus gigantus | reverse complement strand
GAACCAAAACAGCGTGTTCCATTTATGTTCCAAACGGAATTTCCGGAAATTTGATGTAAATGGTAAACAACCACAGTAATAACAATTCGCGACGAGAGTCGAAAAAAAAGGAACCAAAAAAGGCGGGAGCTTAGTAACCGCCAAACAAAATGCTAGTACCGCTGATCGGTACTGGCAATACATTTTCGGCATCTGGTCATATTAAAATGATTTGTACAATACATGTATATGATTTAATTATGCCACAAAGAATAAGTATGAGCTCTTCTCCTTTTTTCTGTTTTTCAAAAGTTGGTGTTCATTGTATAAACTGACCCCCAAACTACAGTATGTATAAAAAATTTTGGGTCAGCTTCTCTGCTTGTACACCGGGATTTATGGTAATCTGGAGTGATGCTTTGTTGCACGCTCCTTGCCCTCGAGATTGAAGGTAACAAATAAAGAAATAGATACAATACACAACTCAAACAAAGGAGCAGCCTATTTTGCTCTGTGCACTGAATCACTTTTGTTGCTTTTTGCATTTAGGAACTTACTTCCAAGACCTTCATGAATCATACATATTTGAAGCATCGTTTTTGTAAAGTGCTTTCTTGTTATAATGTACGGTATATTGGTGTGGATGGGGCATAATAGATTTGTTATCATATACTTGAGGTTCTTAACTGAAAGTGCAAATTGAAATAGAACATGCCATGGACAATTGCCATTTACAAATTAAAGTACATTGTACAGTAACAAGTAAATTATGTATTATACACATTGGATCCAGTGATTGTTATAAAACTGTTATAAACTCTTTTCTATAGAATTCTTGTAGACAAGTAAAGAGTCTGAAAGTTCACCTAACAAATGAAGTCTGGCAGTTCTTAAGATTCATACAAAATTCATGCCATCATAACTATTTCTTTTTCCTCAAACTTAACCATGGAACTCATTAAAATCAGAAACTCTTTCAAGAAAGCCGGTTACCCAGTTTGGTTTATTGACAAAACTTTCAAAGAATTCTTAAATCCTAAAAAAGATAAGACTGTTATCCCAACACACTGGTTTGATGAACATAAAACAATTTTTATCTGTTTACCGCATTGCCGACAGAATGAAAATGAATCTAAGAAATTTATGTAAGAAAATTATCATCTTTCATGCAAGATCGATTTAAGTTTAAAATTCTTTGGTTAACTCGAAAAATTAAATCTTTATTCAGTCAGAATCTTGGACAAAGTTAAACATATAGCAAGCGTTGTTTATCTGGGCACCTGCCTAAATTGTCAAGTAAATTATTATGTTGGAGAGACATGCAGAAATTTTGAAATAAGAAAAGCAGAACATGAAGACCCAAACTACAATTCCGAACCAGCTCATCACATCACCCAAAATAAAGATCATGAATTTGATGGAAAACCCTGGATTCCGACCACAATTGAAAACAAGAAAGTTGAAAGAAGCAATTTACATTGCTAATTTAAAACCAACATTAAACAAACAAATTAAGTCTTTTGAACTCTGCCTGTTCCCCAGAGGAATAACCCAAGAATGTCCCTTTGTACCGCGATTCCTTTTAAATGAAATTGTTTTATCGTAGTTCTATAACCTGAAGATGGTCAAGTAGACTGTTTTTACAAAACTTATATTCATATTTTTAGCCTTTTATTTCTAATAACTATTTCTTTGAAATTAATTATCTATGTAATTATATGTAATTTGTTTATTTTTAAAAATAGCTGTTTTACCTTCATACCAAAATGCTTCACAGCCTGCAGGATAATTTCAATGACAGTTGTTGTCTTTCCTGTTCCTGGGGGGCCATGTATGATAGCAACTTCTGGCTGTGATAGAGCAAATTGCACTGCTGTCCTCTGAGACTTGTTAAGACTTTTATTAAATAGTTGATACTCCAGCTCGGCATTAAATGATTTCAACTCAAGTTTAACACCAAGTTCTGCAATACCAAACAGAACATCTACAAGGTGTCTATAAGGACCATCCCTGTTCTTACACAAGTCATTCAGAGCACTACAAATAAAAACATTGATAAAAAAAATTTCAGGCCTTTTCAGAATCTATTTTAAATGAAATTTGTTTTTTAAATAAGTGAACCAAAAGAAAACACACAAGCAGAACCAGAAATAATTTCAAAATTTGTCCAGAAAATATTCTCAGCAAATTGAAATTTACATTTTCAAATGTGGTCAGAATTTTTTTTGTTAATGTGAGTAAACTCTGCCATTGCACACAGAATAGTAATTAATCACTCTTAGACTACTAGCTTGCAATTATAATAACACACAAGTTGCTTTAGTCTGAATGACATATTAGCTATAGATAATAGTGAATTAAAAATTATTTAAAATGTGTGGTGATAGTACAAAAGTGTTATTCAAGGCAGCTGTTGCACAACAGTTTCCGATCAGATGGAGCTGGTATTTTGAATGTCAACCCTTTATCCACAAACTGATTTTAAAATAATAATGTTGCTCTGATGCACAGATTTTTTACTTTGGGTTGTTTTAATTATGAGTTATACCAATGTACTCACAAAAGCACATACAGTATAAGATATATATTTTAGAAATAGGCAGTTGAGGACTGCATGTTACTCAGGCGAAACAGGTTTAGTTATACCTTATTATAGGAAATTAACACTTTATGCAATAATTTGAAGTCCAAACATAAAAATTGATTACTTTAATTATTATTTTGTTATCATTTGTGAAACATGTGGTTTACATACCTTTTAGTTCTTCTATATGTGACATCATTGGCCAGTTTAATCAACTGAAATGAGGCATCATCATCAAATGAAACAGCATCACTAGTATCATCAAATGCAACTGTAATGAATGTTCGTGCTACTTGTGTTACAATTCCTGATCCCAACTCAGTGGAGTTCCTGGTCCCACCTGACCAACCAAGACCAGCGATATCTCCTTAGAAATAAAAGAAAACTTTGGTTAGAAATACAAATACTGTATTGAACATGTATCTAGTTTATAAAACAGAAAATTAATAATAAATAACTATTTTCAAGAGAATACAACTGACAAAGGAGGCAACAAAACACCAAGATCACTACCCTAGATTTGGTGAAAAAGTCCATAGCTTCTTGTCTAGGGAGATGCTAACCACTTACAGAATATTTTAAGAAGGTGAATTAGAATATGGTCATGCACAAATCAGACCCAAACATCTACATGGTTGGCTGGCACTTTACCATACAGGCTGTAAGTGGGTACAATTATTACTGTCATTTCATTGATTTTCGGCGTCGTATAGATCCCAAGGTCTCACTTAACTGTATGCATCACCAGAATTTTGTTATTGAAGGGTTAGTTGGATTTTAGGTATTTTCATAGCATCACATAACTTATTTGTAGAAATGTTTACAAATTACAACCTTCACAGTTGTCTATGCATGCAACTAAATAATTGTGAAAGGGAAGCCCGAAGGATTTTTACTTACTTTTCTTTCACAATTGTCAAATTACATTAATTTTTATACTGCTTTCTGGGCATGTTAAAAAGTGGGGATTTTTTCAGTAGACAAATTTTGAAGTTGGGATTTTTTGGGATATAAAATATGAGCCTAGGTTTGACCTCATTCCCCATATCCATCATTAAAATATGTGAGTATGGCCCCCGGGGTTTATGCAAATCAGCATAGTTACTGTAGTTTAGGAACTCAGATTGTATAAAGGTAAGTTTACACTTAATGATTTATCTGACCAATTGTCGTGCAAACATATTGTTGGAGCTAGTCAGACAGTGTGAATCAAAATCCGACGAATCTGGTATGACGGCAAAAATAGTCACGTAACTGTATGAGTAATTGTAAGCCTGCAGAAACTTACTATACACATGTAGAAGCACTTAGCAACCAAAATTTTGTTAGCAACAAAGCCACTCACACTAGAGAAAGGATTTTAAACACTCATCACATACACAATTGTCAAGCCATCTCCAAGGCAAATTGTGTGTTCAGAAGTTTTGTCTCTCTTGTCCAGGACAGCAAGAGTGTTGGTTTGGAAAAGGAGGATGCCATGAATTGAGCAAGATGGAGAGTGGGAGTTAGAGTTTATGGGGATAAACCCGGATCAAAATTGGATTGATTGTTCACAAATATCAGTGTATTAGAGCTTTCTGTAGTTTTATCTTTCATGAGCACGAAGAATTTTTTGATTCGCTGGTATGACTGAAAAACCAAGTACTTAAGTACAGTAGTTTTGTCATTTGACATTTTAATTATAAACATGTCTTTGATTCTGAGTGGAAATCTACAGTCAACAGGAAATCTTCAAGCAGCAAGTTTGCAAATTATTGTAGCTAAATATGAATCTTCAATCGTGACAAATTCAAGTTCAGTGGATGTACCAGGAGCATTTAGTGTAGATGTGGCCAAGGTATGGCCCAGACCCCTGGGTGGCTTTCCCACCATTTTGGGTCCTGTGATTTTGGAAACGAGAGTCGTTTTTGAAGAAACTTTGTCTATATTGTTAAACTTTTTTGTTTCAAAGACTGATTCCTTATAGGGCTGACAAAGGTTAGTGTTTGCCCTTTTTATTGTTTTCCTTTTCTTTATTTTCGGAACTAATTTAGTCTCTTTATCCACAGTTTTACAGTTATTTACAGCAAGCAAAGATCAGTAAAACTTGTAGAAATAAACTGCCCCAAGTGGCAGCTACAGTAGCAGTTTTCCATGGATGGCAATTTAACAAAACAGCTACAGAACACTTATTTTCATTAACTTGTAGCAGGAAAAAAACGCATCTCTATGTTTTTGAATCATCAGAGGACAATGACAGCCCACCCACACAATGACAAGTTCACACCTTTATTACTTACATTTTCTTATGTTACTGTTGCCAGACCATTTTAGCCAATAAAAAATTCTGATTTTTTTCATTCAAATTGTTTGAGTTTTAAGTTTATCATATAATTGACATTGTACTGGTTGAAAGTTTTAAAAATTCAGTGATATAATATTTTCTGATTAAAGCGAATCAATTTTAATTTTCAAGGTGAATAAACTAAAGCAATAAAATCTTAGAATGTATAAAATAAATAAATTACAGCATGGAAAGCACTTTGTACAGGAATTTTTTCTCTCCTTCAATTCAACTTATGAGAAAATCAAGTACACACGCACTTTCCATAAACCCAGATAATGAGAACAAATAAAAGGAAAATGAGAACACTCATCTGAAACACACTTTTCTAAATCATCCTGGTACTCAAATTTGTTTTATTTACTGCTTTTGGCAATTAATTTTACCTTTATCAATATCTTTTTTGTTTAATTGCCATGGCTATCGGGATTTCCCTCTTTTGCATTCACAAAATTACTTTAATTATCTTCTCCAAAATTATATTTTCATTTTCTTTAAATGGACGGTTTTTTTTTTTTTAATTTTCAGTTATTTTTATTTACCTTTGAATTTTTTGGTTAACTGGTAGTCTCACCAACTCGCAGAAAATCTGTATGACAGAAACAGATTTTCACAAAGCGGGCTAACAAATCTGATTTTGAATCGGGCACCATTTACACACTCTGACTCGCTTCCCTGATACATCGACCTGACAAATCAGCCAGACAAATCGTTAAGTGTAAGTGTACCTTTAGAATCCAAAACTAATATTGAAAGCATTTTTCTCTCAATATTGAGGAATGTGCTTCTTTTATCACCACTTGTTAGTGGCTGGTAGACATGGAGGATACCTGGCTTAACTGCAGAATAACCTGCCACTGGCACTGCACTGCCAGTAATTTATTCCTGTGCATTTGTTATTCTTTTCAGAAAACAAATACACAGTTAAATCGAGAACAATAGTGGTATAGGGTATTCTAATAGGGTATTCTGCAATTACTCCCACCACCCCAAATGAAAATATTTAAATTGATTTATCATTGATGGTTCAAAGAATGTTTTCAAATATGGGATAATTTCCGTATTGGGGCGTACTGGTTCCTGCTGGGTTAGGGTTAGCATTAGCTATATAGAAAATAGGTGAGATTTTTATGCATAAACTGTCTGCATAATTAAGTACGCCCCAATACGGGAATTTTACCCAAAACTAATGAAAATGCCCGAGAACAGGAGCAAACCTTGAGTAAAAGAATGCGCTGGAAGATCGGCAGCTTTTGGTATGACAGTTGTTTTTCTTGTCTCAAACGAGAGCATTGTACGTCCATATAAACCAGTGTAGCGGCTTCGGATTCGCAGTTTTAGCAAACAAATGCCCCTTCTCTGGAGCTCCAAAAGCTTTGTATTATCCCTGAGTGACTTTGCTTCTTCAACCTCAGCTTCTCTTTCCAAATTCAATAAAGAAATTGTTGTTTCGACAAACTTGAAAATATTCGCCATTTTTAATCCTAGTGGTCGAACCCGCTGATTTTTCGATAAATGGGCTCAAGTAGTAGACCTTTTTTACCGGAAACTAATTTACAATTTCCGGCAACATATGATTGGTTCACATCTGATAAATACGAACGGTTGGTAATATTTAAAATGTTATTAACCAATCATAAAAGTGCGTTTCATTTGAACGAGATATCAACTGTCGATGTATCTCCACAAAGGCATTTACTCCATGATTTCGATAGGAAAGAGAACTTATGCACTGTTTCTGTGTAACAAACTTTAAGATTTTTAACGGTATTTTTGCAGCTTTTGATTTTGATTGCATAACTTTGCAACCGTCTTCTGTTACTGTTTAAATTGTTCCTGTTATTCACAGAAGTATTTTTAAACATCCTCGAGACAAATCAAAAAGAAAAGGCTTGCAGCCTTATAGAACACTTCATCAAAAAATCGTTCTCGAGCTCCAAAAAGAACAAGTTATGCTGAAAGTTCCAGGGAGGGATCGGTTCGCTGGACATGGTCGAGTTGAAAAGTACGCGAACGAACCATCAAGGCTCCCTAAGGAAATTGATCAGATTATTGTCGATCCTTCTACGAAAAAGCGTTACTTGAGGGGTCATTTTTTGGGAAAGGTATTTAAATGAAATGTCCTAAAAGTGCGATTGTTCGGCAGTCAAGTTTAAAAATCGTTCCCTTTTTTTCTTAGGGTGGGTTTGCAAAATGCTACGAACTGACCGACTTGGACACGAAAGTTGTGTATGCTGGAAAAATCGTGCCCAAAACATTGTTGACGAAGCCACATCAGAAGGAAAAGGTACGTGACTCACCAACTGTATGCTATGCTATTTATTAAACTAATTTGAAATGCTTAAATAGAGCAGATAGTTTGAATAAAATTGTTTTTTTGAATTTCAGATGTCTATGGAAATAAAGATTCATCGCACTTTGCGGCACAAGCACATTGTTGGCTTTCAGGGATTTTTTGAAGACGATGACTACGTGTACATACTTCTTGAAATTTGCCGCCGACGGGTAGGACTTTATAACTACCAAACCTCCCGTATAATTCTTTCGCAATTTTCTCATAGGAACTAAATATCGCTGACATTTGCTCTATTTTTATATTAAAAACCTTCAATCTATTTCGGTTTTTGGTGTTTCTAAGATCAAACGGTCACAGAATGAAAGCGAATTTTGCCTTTGGCGCCCATTACTCCCATTGACAATTAAATGAAATGGGGTTTAATTTCACAAGTGTATATTTGTATCATAGAAAATAATATGCTTTTGATATACATACCCGCTGTTTTATTTCCTTTATTGATGAACTATTTTACTTTCCTTCTATTTAATCATCTAATATCGTTCAGTGTTGCACAAATTTAGAAATTTAGCTTATTAGGTCTTCCAGAACATTTTACTAGTTATTTGAAATGAAAAACCAAAGACAAGGAGTTAAAATAATGAATATTTTGGTATAACTTTTAAATACGAAAAAATGATGAATCAAAAATAATTTATTATCAGTCTCTAAGTTCAGCGTCCAATTTTTGGCAATTACTTAAATATTAATTGAAAAGATTTCTAACATGAATTTTTTGTCGCCTAATTGGAGGCGAAAAAACAATGGAAAAATCTATGGTAAGTTGGAAATTGGAAAAAGTTCTTCCGTTTATCTTCCAAACTGTGTTCAAAAATATTTGCTAGTGAGCTAATTATAATGTATATAAACTCTTTCCTAGCCAAAAAGGCAAAACATAAGATTTCTGGGTGATATGTTTTACAACTGAATAAAACAGCTGACAGGACGTAACGCTGTGGGTCGCTAAATGTTTGTAATTTGTTGAGAGTATGTTTTTTACACACGAAGTATGCACACAAAACGTTGTGTTACTTCATTTTTCAAGCAAGAGCATCCAAAGTTCTTAAATACGTAGTTTTTATCTTTTATTTACTACACACTGAAAGAGTGAAAAGAAGTTTGATTCATGGGATCGGAGTACTAGCTAGTGTAGGGGGTATTTGCCAAATACAACATAAATTAACTTATGCATGCATAATTAAATGATCCTGGGAAATGAAAATTATTTTATTAGCAGAACACCGTGGATATTAAATTAATGTGAAATGTATATATATATATATATATATATACATTTCGCATTTATATTACTTTGAAACTTTCAAATGAACTGCATTATATGGACATATTGTTATCCTTAATCATGATTCAAAAATTTTCATCATCATCCAATCCAATTTTGAACCGGGTTTATCCCTGTAAATGGGGGTGGCCGGATTTACTCTACTCTAACAGCAATCTCTCCAACTCTCAAAACCAACATTTTGCTCTCCTTCTCCACTTGCGTCTTCCATGTCTTTTTTTTGGTCGTCCTCGCTTTCTCTTGCCCTTCACTTCAACTCCGATCCAATGCTTTTCTCAAAACATGCTCATCATCCCTCCTCAACATATGCCATCTCACTCCATTTGCCTTTGCCATCTGAACCACTGTTTCTTTCAATCCCAACATTCCATTAGGTCCTCTATCCTCTTTCTCTCCATCAGTTTTGCACCACACATTGCTCCCATATAACATCACCGATCTTACACAACTCCGACAAACCATTCCTTTCGTCTTAAAGAAGAATCTTCATGGTTATTATTTTTAAACAATTTGTTACTGTTTACAGTATGTTTCAAAGAAAAGTAGGGCTGGGGAAGAAAAACCACACATTCAAGTGAATCAAGCTTAAGTTAATTGATGATAATTTTTTTTGTAAAATCTACAGTTTATAAATGTTTTCAAAAAAAAGTAATTTCTTATTAATTTTAATTTAAATCCCACATATTCTTAAAAATAATTTTTCTATAAAGTATTCTCATATACAAAATGTTTTCCATTTGTAATTTAAGTCTCTAATGGAAGTACACAAGAGGCGGAAGCCAAAAGCTTTAACAGAGCCTGAAGTACGGTATTATATGAAACAAATAGTTGAGTCTTGTGTCCATCTTCATCAAAACAAAATCATTCATCGAGACCTGAAACTAGGAAACCTGTTCCTAAATGATGACATGGAAATCAAGTTAGGAGATTTTGGTCTGGCTACCAAGCTTGAGTGTGAAGGAGAAAGGAAGAAGTGAGTGAATTATAATTAAATTTCAATCATCCTCAGGGATTTACAAATATGAAGCTAAATCAATTATGCTTGTTTTGAGTCAGTGAGAAAATCACACAAGCATTTCAATTGATAGTTTCAATCATCCTTAAGCTTAGGGATTTAGTCTTACTGTCTTAACACTGTGTGTTTAATCATAGATATATTCTATGTTCACACATGACTAGATTTGTAATCCACATATACCTCTCCCATGTTTATCTGACTCAGTAGCTCAGCTGGTAGCTAGAGTGGTGGACTAGTATAGTAACCCAAAGGATGTGGGTTCAAACCCTGCCTGAGTCAGTGATTTTTTCACTGGTTCAAAACAAGCATTGGTTTAACCTCACATCTAATTAAATGTGACACAAATAATCAATGATTGGCAATAATGACTGATGAACTGAGTTTGCATAGACCATAGTGGACAACCCTCAATCTTAAGCCATCAGTCGGACACTCCCACACTGATGATCTTTGACATCATAATCATAAAATAAATAACCATTAAATTTAATCATATTTCCCATCAATGAATGGAGGTATATATACCTCAAAGAACAAAAATGGGTCCAATTTTATTTTCTTTAATGGTCAATGATCTATTGTGTAAATGGTGCCCCTTTGCTAAATTTGTAGATGACCTGACACCCCTAGAAATAATTCCTAGGAATGCTCCCTCTATCTTACCATTTATAGTCATTTGCAGCTATATAATTAGCAATAAAAATTATGTATCTAAATCCACCAAAATGTAAGTTAATGGCAGTTGTCATTTAAATTCCTTGGTATTTACATCTCACATCACTAGTATTTGATGTGGACGCAGTGCAATTTTATAGTGAAGAGAGCCAACTGTTGGCTTTATGCCCTAAGGCAGCTTAAACAATGTAGAGTTTCTCCATCAGATATGATATAATCAAAGTGTATTGTTCCCTTGTAAGACCAACATTGGAGTATGCTTGTGTTGTTTTCTCTTGGCTAACCCAGTACACTGCTGTACCTCTCTGATGCTATCAAGAGGATGTACAAAAGCATGCGTGTACTCGCAATCATTTTTCCAGGCACTGTTCAATGCAAAGCACTATTAAAAGCCAATCTAGACACTTTATCCAACCATAGATTCTTATTATCTAAAAAATTTATTTCTAATCTTATAACATAGAAAATCTAGGGTACAGTCTTTTGACAAATTGATTAGTTAAAACTAGCTTGCATTATAATTTAAGATCTTCAGGTAATGTCTCTGTACAACCTGTGTTTACCAAAATATTTTATGGCTTTGTTGCAATTTCATTCGAGCAACATGTGGTCACTTTTTCCTCATATTAGTATATTGTCGTGTTTATTTGAATGTATAGTATTAGTGTTGCTTACCTGAAATTGTAATTATTCTGCATGAACTTCAGATAAATATATTATTATTATTATTATCATTATTATTATTATTATTAACATTACTCAAACCTTAACTAGCACTATCCACTGGATGTTTATGGTGTGTATCATCTTATTTAAAAGCCTGACATAGCTATAGAGTGTCTCAGCTAGGGTTAATTAATTAAATCTCCACAAACCATAGCATGCCCCATTTAAACAAGTTTTATGTTGTATTATCAGAACTGGTAATTTTTACCTTTTCTGTCTTCTCAATCTCTGCTATGATTATTTGTTTACTTAAAACAAAATCTTGTTTAAAGCCTCCAATATTGATATTCCTTGCCCATAATATAACCTTATAAAAACCACCGTAAACTTTCTTAAAACTTGCTCAAGTACATTATCAAACAAGGCACATAAAAAGGAAGAAAAAAGGAACTATATTTGTCATGTGCATTACGTATACAATAACCAAACAAACTGTAATTCACAAATTATAATTTTAACAATTTTATATAATGCAGACATCAAATCAATACCAACCCTACAATCTCTTGCACTTTTAATTTTAAAAGTTGGTAACTTTATATGTATTATTTTTTTTGTGATTCTAGATCTTTTCCAGGCCTTTCACTGAAGAAAATAGCAGGCGTACTAACAATCGCACGCCTAAACTTTCCTAGGCGTGTGATGGCGTGC
>JAOBBB020215664.1:0-11596 GCA_025331005.2 Zoanthus gigantus | reverse complement strand
GTTGCATATCGGTAATGTTACTATAAATTACTTTTTATCTTATATATACTAAAACAGCGAAAAAAAAATTGTTTTTGCTGAGATACCATACTTGTTTGTGTTTAAGTCAGTAAGGTGGGTAAAATCGAGTACTATTCTTGAGCCACTAAAGTACTTTTTTGTAGATTTTATTTTCAACAGGCCACAACTTTGATAACGTTTCATGTAAAAACGCAAAATCATTTCAAGAAAAAAAAGAGTTTTTCTTTCCCTTTATTTTAAATGAACTTTTATAAAGTTATAAAGTGTTTGATAGAAGTTGTTTAGTTTTTATTAGGATCAGCAGTTGTCGTATTTACCGTCATGACAGAGCTGTGCATCTGCTGTTGCCTTTGAAGGATGATTCTATCACATGACCAGAGGAAGATAGATCCCATGAAATAGCACAGTGCTTACCAAGTCATTGCATTTTTTTTGCGCTTACAGCGCAAATCGTTCTTCACTTGAGGGAAATATCTTACTTCATTTTACGATATTTCTCAATTAGGCTAACTTAGTTAAGCCTTCGAAGAAATCCAGTTCTCGGTAGCAACACAGTTGTTACCACACGTTAATTGAATAATAACGTAATTGAGAATCATTAATATTGTTAACATGACCCTCGGCATGACTGAGAGTCCGAATGACGGCCATGTATCTCAAGGGCAGATGTTTGCTGTGAGTCGAAAAAAAGCTAGAATCAATTTTTCATTAAGAACTGAACCTAAATTCAGTTGAAGTATTGTACAAAACAGAAGATACGTTCATGTATTGTTTATCTATCGGATTAGATGATACTTCCTTTACCATCAAACATACCTTGAAATCGAATATTTCCTAGATGGAGAACAGCCGCTAATAGTGTAAATATTGTCCATCTCTCCTCCTCACTAAACATTAAATCCTGTCACACGGAAATAGAAACCAACTATCAATACAGTAATGTTTTTAGCAACATATGTAATTGTTTGGTTATTCTTTTTTTATCTCAAACGGATCAATGTAAAATATTGCTTTCCAGTATGAAAAAGAAGGACCTCACCTTCTATCGTTTTCAAACTTTTTCCTGAGCCCTAAAATTCCATAGCAAAAACCTAGGAAACCAAACCTTGCAGAACCGCAACTGTTTGTGGTTTAAAGGACTATCTAAAGCTACACGATTATTTGGCTGCTATCTTTAAATTATGCATATTTCCTAACCTGTTATTTGGTTGCTCTTAGCTTTTTTCAGCATAAAAACATAAAGTAATAGAAAGAAGCCGTAAGTTTCTGGAGTTAACCTTGAATAACTCAACACAAGCTTGCAATAAATAGCTACCAATGACCAGAGCACAAATCCCGTTGGGCCAGTGCAGCAGAATATCTACTTCTGTCTAATTCTCTCACTGACTGCGTTCGCCCAACCGCCATTGATTGCATTGTCTGAGTTCCCTGCCTATTCAGAACTTCCAGTCTCAAAAGATCATTTACAACAGAACCAATTTTAAAATGGTCAAAATCCATCACTGAATGTTTTGTAGGCAGAGCAGTCCAAAGAGTTGCAATGTGGCCCCTTTAGCATGTTTTAATGTTCAGTTACATGATGTTAACAATTTTGATTATTTGATTTTTATCTTAGGCGTTTCCTGAATCAAATCCTCCTCATTTGTAAATAGATGGTCTCCAAACAATTGGCATTTTAACTATGGGGTGGGTAGGTGCGTAAACTTAGTAGGAAATATATGTCCTACTGCTTCGCATTTGTAAGCCGCACAAATTTTGAATTAATATCAACAAAAACATTCTTTTCCATGGATAGATTGATGTTTCAACTCCCACCTCAGACCTTTTTGAGTTTGTTCTCCGCATTAGCTAAAAACTTTTTTCTCGAAGCAATCTGTTTTCCATTTTGACATCATACTGAATACCTTCATGGCCTTTCCGATGGTCGAAAATTTCTCAGCATCGTCCATTCCCTCACAACTTAGACATCCTCCCTTAGTAAGATAGTTGTAGTCTGAAGCCTGGGTCAGATGGAGCTTCTGTTTCTCAGTTGCTGTCAGACCACAGAGCATACAATAGAAAATGTGATAGTTTCTTTCTTCCGGCATCTAAAATAAAAGCTGTTTAGTATTCTGCTCTACCCCCAATAGCCTTAGATGATGTTATAGCACAACGCACTAATGGATAAGTCGATTGCCTATCTCACGATTATTAAATTCCGATCGGTAAATTGCATACACTGTAAGTAATGGCTCTACGACTTTGTACAACACACAACAAAATATTCTGTTTCCCAGTTAAAAAAAGAAGTACAACTAAAATTTTCTCAAGATTTGAGGAATGTCGGATCCTGTTACATGGATTAAGATTACGATTTGCATATCTGTGTACAACACTCAAGCTTCAAATATTCACTTGGTTATTTGAAACCATGTTACGTTTAAGGGATGGTTTGCTTATTAAACATGCTTTTTTAGTTTTTTTTTTCGACAAATGTAACAGATACATAGAATTATCTATTGTTCCATGCGATATAAAAACAAGTGTCCTTCACTATCGTACCCAATTAAGTTCTTTTCAATTATGAAATGAGCCTCGGGACGAGTTCTAGTTTTAGTCTGGTGTTAGGTAAGAGCATCACAAATTGGTTTGTAATTTTTTTGCAAATTCACTAAAAAATGTCACGTTTTATAATTTTTATTTTGAATCTCAAATGCCGCTGTAGTTATTGCGTTCTTTTCTATTATCCGCTTAATGATGATTGGGTAAGAAAACTTTGGACAATTTGAGGTTACATTGGTAAAATGTAAAATGAGCTATCTTCAGATTAACTGTTAACTGCTCCCCGATAGTTGAAACACTGATCGAACTCTGTACCTGTCCTACAATTCTGGATTTTTCCAACAGATATTGATCAATTCTGCCACCTTGAATAGCACCGGCTTTGTTAAAATGCACATCGATAAATTTCCCAAACCTGCTGGAATTATCATTACGGAGTGTCTTTGCGTTTCCAAATGCTATAGAAAAACAACTGCAGTTAGTATTCATTCCAAATCAATTCTCACACATTCTAAAAAGCTTTAGCAATGTAATATTATTATCTACTATTACCATGCAAATAGAGCAGTTAACCAACACAGACCAAAGCAAAGATTAACAGAAGATTCGTTTAAAAGGTTTAAAGGGTTTTCACGTTGTCAGTTCTAGTTTCTAGGCTGAAAAGATTAATCATCGCCGTAGGAAAACATTCGAGGATTAATAACCCTCCGTCCGAACAAAAAAATTGAAGTGTTTTTTATTAACCTTAATAAACGTATTTCGCCATGCTGCTACCCGTTTGATTAATTTTTTCCTAGGGTCTTTTAACTAAATTAGTCCTCACTAGTGGAAGTATGAATGAAAACATAATTAAACGGCAGCGACAACAGGGAGAACAGGAGATAGGCAAAGAGTAAATGTGTAGGAAGCACTGACTTGGCTTAAATGGATGAACCATTTCCAATTAAAGTATAAATATAACAAGTTAGCTTTGATTGTTTACTATATTGTGGAACATAAACAATGATTTAACCATTTCACCTTCAGAGTTGTAATTTAAAGTGTCATTTGTATCTACATTACGAAGCACAAAATCAAGAATACAAAAGAATCTTCTAAGTACCAAATACCAAGAACGTTCTTGAGACAAAAATATTTCAAAAAGAAGACACTCGCTTAGCTTGAATGACGGTGCGGTGGGTAACCCTGGCAACACCAGTGAAAACAACAGAACAATGAAACGAACGCCTTGTACCTTCAAGTAATGGATTAGCTTGCAACAGTTGTTTTTCAACTGAAGAGTGATGCTCGCTAATTGCAGCCAAATAACGCAGGATAATTTTTGTTGTCTCCGTCTTTCCTGCTCCGCTCTCTCCACTGAAAACCACCAAACACAGTGGTAACAAGAACCGTTATTAGTGATGCTAATAACACTAATAATATTATTAATATTGCAAGATTTCCAAATGGGCATGCGCTTAAGAAGCGTGTACAAAATGAACAAGATCTTAGATCGTTCATACATACATACATACATTTTTTAAATTTAGTATCATGCTTAAAGCCGGGAATAAAATACAAGTAAATTAAACCAATATAGACAGCTCAAATTTTAATTAAATATTTCAGTAATATGGTAGGTTTAATGCTGCAAAATTTAAGTTATTCTGCTTCTGAGCTCTACTGGAGACTGTACTTTGTATCGTAAAACTTGTTCAAACGGACGACAGGTTCTGAGCAGCAAATGACGTGATCCTCATATTAAATTGCGCGTTCTGACTTTGTGCTCCAGAAGAACTATTTTGTAATTCTTCGCGAATGCAGTATTTTCGTACTTCTTCTTGGATGATAGATTGCCTATTTGTATTACTTCGACTGGGAATATACTTCGTGCCAGTATGCTAAGAAGGGGGTATATACTTAGTTGTTAGGGAAACCATATAAAGGGCGACTATATGGCATACTGGCATGAACTATATACCCTACGACAACTTCCAGGGTCCGTCATTTTGAAAGCACGTGTGCGACTTTCAGTGATAGTTTGGAAATGCATTGTGGGATTTGTTGACATTTGTTTTAGTTGAATATGAATGTAGTACGCGAACGCGTTGCGTTGAGTGTGGAGAGAGAGATATATTTACTAGTATGTCTGCTGAGTGTGATTGACAGTGCATGTGTAATGATAAAATGTGAACGTAGTTGTTGAATGAAATGCATTTCATCCTTCAGGTGTTTGTTGAATACGATTAAATACAAATGTTGAATGTGAATTTTGGTGTTGAATGTGATCATTTTCCTTGAATGTGATCGAAATATTTCTTGAATACGATTAATCTGTAAATGTTGAAGATGAATTTTGTTTTCGAATGTGAACTAATCCTTGAATATGATCAAATTGAAGTTCTGGAGTTTTGCAACAGTCGGCTGCAATGCACTAAAGCTGCTCACAAACGTTTACATATTAAATAGAACATACAGACTACAATAATAATAATAATAATAATAATAATAACATGTATAGAAATGTTAATAAAAACTAATGATAATGATAATAACAATAACACGTCTCAGTAGTCTAAAGGCTATATTATTAACTACGACTTTAATCTTGACGTAAATGCTAAACTTCTTGATGAAAACCAGAGATCTGAACAAAAACCCAGATTGAAAGCAGTCAAAACCTTACTTCACATTTAACCCCCCATTCCTGGTTGTAACTAAGATGACAGAGGTGAAGGAAAGAATTTAGACTATCTGGACTACATAAAAAAACAATAAATCCGTAATATTTATATATTTAGTTAGGTTTAATAGTATTGTGTTAGTTCTTTTTTTATTTTTTATTTTTGGTGTGGCAAAAATTGTTTGTCCATAGAAAAAAGCAGTTTGATTGAGTTAGTCCGTTATTGTAACAATGACGTTGTAAACATTTTTCGACTGTGCAACAAAGTGACATTTGGGAAAAAAATGGGCAAAGAAATGGGATTGGTATCCCTCATTCAGGAGCCTCTATAATTGTACTTGAAATCAGAATGATCCTTTAACAAAAACAAATATAGCCAAACCCAAAATTATAATTTGTAAATAATTTGTTTAATTAATTTATTTAGTTATATTTATTTAAAGGTACTCCAAAATATAAAACCTTAGTTTCTTTTGGATTCCCTTAGTTTTAATTTATTGCATAAAGAGAAAAAAGAAATTTTGTTACAGTGTCATTGGAGATATAATGCGTCGCTACTCTGGGGTATAGATAAATAAATACAAACTTGAGAATTAATAAAATCTGAAATTTCAAGCGTTAATTATCCTTCAAAATGTCAGCCCTTTGGTACTTTTTACGTCGATAGTCAAACGTTTCAACTTAGTACTAAAAAAATTACTTGCCAATGAATGTCGTTTGATGATGATATATAGTATTTCAAGAGAAGAAAGAGACGTGCTCACCTTATGACAATGCACTGGTTTGTTTCAGTTCTCTTCATGTACTCGTAGGCGCTCTCGGAGACTGCATACACATGAGGAGGGAGATCGCCCATCTTCTCTTCTTTGTACTTATTGACCTGGCCAGAACCATATAAAGGAAATGGCTGGTACGGGTTGATTGCTACCAGTACTGAGCCTATGTAGGTCTTAGAAATGATGAAAGTAAACTATGTTAGACATCAAGTCTTATAGAATATTGTTGTTATCGATTAGAAGTGTAGTCTGTGGAGTGATCTATGCAGAAACGTACTCAGGCTATATGGTATACCGTTGTCTGGTTAGTCTAGTTGGTAAGGTGCCAGTCTATCGTGCGGGAGGCTCGGGTTCGATTTCCGGCGGGACCAACACTCAGGGTCTTAAAATAATTGAGGAGAAGGTGCTTCCTTTGCTCTAACATCTGCAAATGGTTAGACCTTCCCGTCTTCTCGGATAAGGACGTTAAACCGCAGGTCCAGTCTCTCGATCCTTCTACTGAGGGACGTAAAGGAACCCACACACTTCTCGCAAAGAGTAGGGTAGCGGATCCCGGTGTTGTGGTCTGTCTCTGTTCCTTCCACTGAGGGCACTTCCTATCGGCTGCCTAGTTGCGCCTTAACATGTGAGTCGCTCTAGCGGACTTTCTAAGGCCCTCAACTGTCTGAGCCTGTATATACTTGTAAACAGGTTCTGAAAAGCCCCGTGGGGAGAACTTGTATATATATATACACGTACACGTAGATACGTATGTAGTTTTTGTCATATAAAAAACATAGAAGCTAACAAGACTGAAAAAAGGATCTTTTGAAAGGCTTCATACTGTAGCGAGCGACTGTACTTCCGTTAGTCACCACCTCTCCCACCCTGTTGTTTGTATCCAGTACTTTTACTGGAAGACTTTTAAGGTTTTGGGATAGTAAATAAACATGGCCCTTCAGAAAAGTTTTTATTTCGTTTGCTTGATTTGACCTGCTATGGAAGCGTCACAATAATAATAAATTCCGATATAGCTATCACTTTAAGAAACCAACTTGGAGGTTCTATACGCAACTGATATAATTGCGAAAGATAAGCCCGACAAAATTTAGCCTTCGAGCTGTAAACATCTGCGATAGCGGTGCAGCACTCTTAACAAGCGAGCTATGAATCCACAGCTGTAAGGTGCAAGGTAGGTTTTGTTGAAAACACTTACACAACTTAAGCAAACAGAGAACCTCTCCAGCCTGGGCATGGGTTTTCAAACTAATTAGCGGTAATGTACAGAGCCAAATGGGATGGAGCCCTTGACTTCTGCAATACCGTACAGCGGTATTCTAGCAACTGACCTACGAATCCACAGCTGTAAGGTGCAAGAGAGGTTTTGTTGGACATGAAAACACATACACAATTTTAGCAAACAGAGAACCTCACCAGCCTGGGCATGAGTTTTCTAACTAATTAGCGGTAATGTAAGGTGCAAAAAGGGTTAGAGCCCTTGACTTCTACAATACCTTACAGCGGTGTTCTAACAACTGAACTGCGTTGGTTAAGAGCCGTTAAATTTTAGTAAATCGATCAGTGCTATCACCCTACCACCGTCGCATTTTCACACTTTTACCTAAGCTAAAATCAAGAATACTCCACCTTACTCAAGACTAAAACTAAAAATTGATAGAATAGGATAGGATGAGATGGGATGCAATGGTATGAGTAGAAGAAAATATAATATTCTTGAACGCAGTATGCGCTTCTGCATTGCACGTGCTTTGAAGAAAGTTTTTTTTTCTAGACTTTTAAAGTAACAAACGCACTGAAATTTACATTACTTTGCTTTTGCGTGGAAAATTTTTGAAATTTCAATATATACGTACATAAATCTGTCGGTCGTAATACCGCTTCATCAGGTTTCGCAGAATGGCAGACTCGCTTAGATCTCCAAGTTGAATCTGGATCAGAAAAGAAAAGTGGTTAACAATATTAAACTTCTGGGAGAATGAAAGTTTTCAAATTTTAATCCAAAACAAATCGTCCAAGCTTCAAGTACTTTATTTTTTTAAAACTGTACAAAGAACTAAAATTTGAAAAAGCTAACGAGAGAAACTATTGTTATGTTATGCTTACGTCACAACCTACCATATCATCTGCACCACTGATACTAGTGGAGTGCATTGTCCGCAGTCTGCTAGCAGACGCACTACCATCTATCACCAACTCCTTGAAAAAAAGAATGAAAAATAAATATTAGATATCGGAAATCAAAATTGAAAACACTGACAAAATATGCGCCAAAATATTTCCCTTAACCTACTTACCTATGAACCTACTGATTTATTTATCTACTTGCCTATTTACATAACTACCTATTACCAATCTAAATATTTACTAACTGACCTATTTATTTATTTATTTATTTACCTTTCTATTTATTTTCTTATCTATCTACTTAACTACCAGTTTTCCTACCGACCTTTACCTACCTATTTAACGACTGACCTAATTATTTACCTACCTATTTACCTGCTGATCTAATTAGTTAGCTACCTATTTACCTGCTGATCTAATTATTTACCTACCTATTTAACGACTGACCTAATTATTTACCTACCTATTTACCTGCTGATCTAATTATTTATCTACCTATTTACCTGCTGACCTAATTATTTACCTGCCTATTTACCTGCTGATCTAATTATTTACCTGCCTATTTACCTGCTGATCTAATTATTTACCTGCCTATTTACCTGCTGATCTAATTAGTTAGCTACCTATTTACCTGCTGACCTAATTATTTACCTGCCTATTTACCTGCTGACCTAATTATTTACCTACCTATTTACCTGCTGATCTAATTATTTACCTTCCTATATTTTTAACGGGCCAGTGTAGTTGGCGCAGTTGGTAACATTTCTGCGTTCTAGCCACAAGGTCCCAAGTTTTATCCCCGGCTCTGCCGAGATTTATATATTTCTGTGACTTTCTTTTCCGCCTAAACTAATTTAGCTTTCCATCCTTTCAGGTAAGTACATGAGTACCAGCATCTGCTGGGAGCTAACCTACGATGAATTAGTGTCCCGTCCAGTGTTTTTGCTATCCGCTTAATACTAAAGAAACCAGAAATAAGAGGCCGGTCCATAAGCCACTCTACACGTAAAGAATTTAACTTTATCTTAGCTATTTATTTATTTATTTGTTTGTTTATTTGTTTATTTATTTATTTATTTATCTATTTATCAACGTATTTACCAAACTATCTAACACGGGAAACAAGGTACAGATGAAATGGGAACGTTTTTGGACTAATGTTGAGGATAGCAAAGGGCAATGACTCGTAGATTCCATGTACCAACAACCAGGAAATGTGGGTTACAAGAGATTGTTAACCATTAAGAACTGCTCTACCTGTCCTTCGTCATCTGTGAGAAAAATCCTTCCACTCTCAATAGACTGGACGTGGCCTCCTATTGGAATATCAAAGGCACCGCCGTGCAGGGGACTGACCCATACGTAATCACCCTGTAGTAAAACAGAACCAAGATAATAGAATTTGACATGGATTTGTACAATGCAGTTTATAAGATACTTAAAATTGCGTAGAACTTCACCGGGAAGAAGTTTCTCGGGGGTAAAAAGGTTACTGATACTCGTTGGAAATGTGAATAAATACCCTAAAAAATATCAACGTCAAGTATAGATAGCACAAACATGCTAGTAGCTAACTTGAAGTCACTATATTGGGCACTATGGCCACGTTGGTAGCGGGCTTTACCTCTTTAAACTACCACAAGAAATTAGGCCTCGTCAGCATGGCATAGCTAGCAAACACTTTTATGTTCCCAGAAAGAACATAAGCAATGGTGAAAGTGCAATGCTTGTGCAGCTGTCCATGGCCGCTAGCAATCACGCTCACTATTTTTTATGGTAGTTTAAAGGGGTAAAGCCCGCTACCAACGTGGCCATAGTGCCCAATATAGTGGCTTCAAATTAGCTACTAGCATGTTTGTGCTATCTATACTTGAGTTCATTTTTATAACCACATCCCACAAGCATTGCGTTTGCATTGTATAAAAAATAACAAAGCGAAAAAATTTTTGATCCTAAATTGCCGACTTTAACTCCTACAAAATACGACGCACATCCCTATCACAGCAATAAAGGGAGTATCCCCTGGAGACCTTCACTTCTGAAAACAATGAGAAGCATTTTCTAATAAAAAAAACAAACATTTTAAGTTCATGTAATGGTAGTGAAATGGCTTTAGAATATTACGTGTTTCAAATAGAACATGTCTTACAAACATGTTATTTTATACCAAAAAAAAAAGAAAGAAAAAAGACTATGTACGAAATGCCGTATGGTACGTAGGATCTGTGAAGATCTATCGATCAGATATGGCGATATACAACTAATAAGTGATTGACTGATGTGAAAGATGACCATAGACAGCTGTTTCGTCACCAGGACGGTGTAGCAGAGAATAAACCACCAGCACAAATGCCAATCTCTTATTCATTTTCAGAAACTGTAACTTAATAAGTTAGCCAATACTAATATTGTATTACAAACAAGAGAAGACTAAAAATAGCTAAATCCTTTAAAAAAATTGTGGAAAATGGAGTCAGCAATCGTCTCCGGTTTCTATGGTGTTAAACGGTGCCGACTGAACGAAACAGTACAGTGAGTAAAGTGCATCAAGAGGTGCTTCCACAAAAGATTCCTGAAACGAACCCTTGATGTCAAATGGAGCAATCCATCGCAGGTTAGCTCCCTTCAGAAACAGATACTCTACTTACCAACCTTGTGAGGACGAAAAGATGAGTCAGCTTTTATGTAAAAAGTTATAACAATGTTCAAATCTTGGCAGAGCCGGGGTTGGAACCGGGGCCTGGCAGTCCACCCAGCCGTAAGTAAGAAAGCATGATTTATTCTTATCATCATCATCATCATCATCATCATCATCATCATCATCATCATCATCATCATCATCATCACCACCACCACCAATCATCAATCATCATCATCACCATCATCACCATCATCATCATCATCATCATCATCATCACCACCATCACCGCCATCACCATCATCATCACCATCATCATCATCATCATCATCATCACCACCATCATCATCATCATCATCATCATCACCACCATCACCGCCATCACCATCATCATCATCATTATTATTATTATTATTATTATTATTATATTAATTAGAAAGTAAGTATATCAGCTATGCCTAATTGTAAAGTACAAAGACTCTGATTAAAGTAAAAAAATAACTGGATGGAAAACCCATTGTAAATGATAAACACTTTTGGGAGAATTTTGTCTGTAGAAATAAGGTTAGGTTTTTCCCGTTAAAAGGATTACCTTTGACAAGAACGTCATTGTAAATTGCTCTTCTGGCGGCCTCCTGGAACAACGAAAGTAAAGAGATTTTAATCTAATATGATTCATCAGTATTCTATGGTTTGTACCCTTATTAAACATTTTCAAATTCCATGACTCTCCAGGTTTTCCATGACCCGTACGAACCAACAACAACAACAACTTTATTTCGTCAAATATTTACATGATAATGTTTACAGAAGTTATTTGTCCCAGCTAATAGC
>JAOBBB020215571.1:0-11598 GCA_025331005.2 Zoanthus gigantus | reverse complement strand
CCCGTACACAGGGGAGGTGCGCACGCACTCCCCCCCCCCTTCCCCCCCCCCAACGGCCGTAAAGGTCCGCAAAAGTCTACTCGATTATAAAAGAAATTAATTAAAAAAAAAAAAAATTCTACGATGGAAAATGATTATCAAAGCATATTTAGAAGCACTTTTATTTACCTGTAAAACAATCTCAATACTAACTTATTGTCAGTCCAGTAAAAATACTCTAAGCCCAAAGTTATTTTTACACAAAACTTTATTTTTTATGCTTTCCTGAAAATGTGAAAGTTTGATAAAATGACTTCATGGCTGGGGGGTTGGTCCCAAAAAATTTGGTTCGCAACCCCCCAGCAAATTTCCTGCGTACGGGCCTGTCACTACAGATACCAATGTATTACACATTTCAGCTGCTTGTTGCGTTCTTCACTCTATACGAATACTTGCAACATATTATTATTCATATACAATTTAACCCACAGATAGAAGGTCATACGATAAGAAAGATACAAAGCAGTAGTTAATGAGTACATTTTTGTTTTGTTTTTTAGAATATTGAAGACAGATTAAGCCGGCTTGAGAGAGCACCAAATAAGGAAGATGGCAAACTTCTTTGGAAGATCGATAACTACGAAGTCAAGTTACAGGCATGTAGAGACAGGAAGATACCACATCTTTTCAGTGACCCATTTTTTTCAGGTAGATATGGTTACAAGATGAGGGCTAGCGTCAGTCTAAATGGTGATGGTGACGGCGAGGGAAATTACATGTCAATTTACATCATCATCATGAGAGGAAAATATGACGCTCTCCTTCCTTGGCCTTTCAATCAAAATGTGAGTGATTTCAACAACTATTTTAATGTTTTTAGATTCGAAATTCCTCAAATTGCCTTCTCCTCTTTGTTCGCGACAAGTCCGAATTCTTTGATATTGTACGTCTTGAAGCTATGGTCCTGCTTTCGCAATACGGGAATTGCTTTCATCTCAGAACGTGCCAGTTCCATGAAAAAAATTTCAGTCACCTTTGAAATGAAATAATTCTAGAAAAAATTATTCAGACTTCTTGAAATTTTTGCTTCAGTCTGATATTTCATTTGGGGATCATGTTACTCGAAAACGAAAAAAAGGATCGGGTAAGTGGCGAATGACGCATGCGCATTGTTTTCAAATATATGTATTCTATTAGAGTCTGTGAATAAAAGAAAGATTTGCGGATGCATTTGTTCAACTGATGGCCCATAATCAAACTATTATTCAGTATTCTCATGCGACTTGTACGACTATGTAGATACACCTCGAATGATTAGAACAGAACAACGCCCACAACACGGTCATATGAGGTAAATTTCCTTCAGACTGGTTTCTGTAAATATTTTATGAGATGCGTGATACAAAATTTACGATAGATACGATTATACAAAAGCTAGTACTGCGGTCGCTGTTCGCTTTGCCACACAAATTCAAGCCTCTCTCAGAGACAAACTCGGAACTGGACCGTCGATCTTATATTTATTAACGAAAAGGTTTGCACTACTAACAGCAAAAACCAACAGTTGCTTCTAACTGCTTGGAGGAACTTTTTTTAGAGACTATAGACCAAATACACTTAGGACACGCGTCATTTTGAGTAACATGGAAACAAGGCTTTTTGTGACGGGGCTGTGCCTTTGACCTTTGAGTCTGTAGCCATTTGCGCAGTTTGTTATTGCTAATTGTCACTCAGTTTCCCTTCGTCTCATCGCCCTAGTTTTTCAAATTGTATTACTTATGACCTAGCAGTGGATATTTTGCTAGTTTGGGTTGAAATTGCTAAGACCTTTATACGGCAATGCCTTTTTAGCGTAGATTTCATAGTGCCAAAACGCTACCGCAAACTGTTGCAATTTAACATTGCGGACATGATGCCTGTCAAACCCGGTAAGCAGCAAATATATTTAATTTTAGTATTCACTTGGAGCATAACCTTGTCTTTCAATTATTCCTTTTAAATCACCAATTTTTTATCGTCTTTTAGATATAGAAACTAAGAAAATTCTCTAAAAAGTTTGATACCGTGGTTGTAGATAAACAGAACAAACAAAACTTCGGACTATCGTCCACGAGAGCGCGTCGACAAAAACGACGAACAACTGAACTGCAGTGCAATTATTGGGATTACCCTAACACTTTCTATTCGGCTGCTGGAAGGAGAACGGCTTTTCATTTTTTTAGTAAACCTTTGACTAACCCCTGAAAAACTTTATGGTGCAACAGGATCGGTAAGGGGGGAGGAGAAGACGGTTATACGGCCATCCGAAACACCAAAGTTTGCCATGTTAATTTTCGCAATTTGAGCTTAATTACATTGAGAAATTAAATATAGAAACTAAGAAAACTCTCTAAAACAAGTTTGATACCGTGGTTGCAAATCAGATTGTCAGCAGTATGGTATGACGTAGGTTACGATATTCAGAGCTTAAATATGGCAGGGTGCTTCTCAGTCTTGATATTTTTTGGGCGGTTTATGTCTTGCGAAGTTTTTTTCTTTTATAAAAGCTAAAAACCACACTTTAACCATATTTCCCCCCTTTTTAATCATTCTAGTATCGTAACCTACGTCGTAAACAACCGCTGACATCACATACTGAGCCGCCGATTAATCTTGTCGATGTGTTACAAAACCTCTAATTTTTATGAACTGCTCGGCTAAGAGCTTGAAAAAACTTCATATAGTTGTTCTGCTATGCCCAAATGTTCAAATGATAAAAAGCCAATTTTAGGGTTCAACTCTTTAACGCAGCTTGAAGAGTAGTCGCTGAAACACCTCAACACTGCAGCAGCATTGCTCTCCATCAAGGCTTTTCCTCGCACATAGATTTGGTTCTTAGTGGATCGAATCAACTAGTTATTTATCGCGCCAATTTTTCACATAGTTGAATATTTTAGAGAGAGGATAAAAAAGACTGCCATTTTAGATTATACCGGCACTGCAATCAAAGAACAAAACGTTAACACAACATCAAATTCTTACTCTCCTCCCAAAACATGCCAGGTCATTGAATTGCCACGCACGAATCTTAAAATGGCAGCGCTCTAATGGCTGCTTTGGCAAAATTCAACGAGTTATTAAAAGAAACCAAGTGAGTCGACAACTTTTAGCTTCCTAAATTAAACACATGTTGCGATTGTTGGTAAGAAAATTATAAAGATTTCTTAAATGCAGTACAGTACAGTACATAGTAGTTATGCAATGGTTTCGAGTGGGATACCGTGGAATATTGCGGTAGGAGGACACCTTTTCCAGATCGAGTATCGCCCCATGAATATCATTTTCGTCGTCTGTCAAGACCAACATCCAGAACAACCATAGGGAAAAATTATAATCATATTTTATTACATGAAATGCAGTTGTATACCGAATGGTAGCAAGATGAGAAAAATGATGTCCCACTCTCCCCAGTGGCGATACCATTTTTATAAACACGTGTGTGATATCAATTTTGAACCAATCAGCTATTAACATTTTCGTGCGGTTTTCAATGGTCCGCGCGCGCGGTGCTTTGAGTCGTCTGTTGTTTTTGAACTTAGCGAAAAATTAAAGCTGTTCAGACCTTGTTTGGTTTTACCGTTTACGCCACAAATGGAAAATCCTGGAAATCTTTCAAGTTATTTTCAAGTTGTGAAAAAAATTCGTATCTTTACATTTATGAGTTGCAACTGAATACTGGGAACTTTCGTTTACATAATTATTTCAAAACAAATCAAGAGTCTCGGAAGTACTTTGTTAGGGTATGTTTTGTTGAATTTAATGCATTTGTACCACCTTGGGTAAACATTTTTGCCAATTGTGGTTCAATAAAAAGGTTTATATTGCAGTCTTATTCATTGTTTCACCAAGTTTAGATGCCATTATTTACCTTTCGAAGACGGGAACAGTGAATACGAATTTCATAACACTGTCAGAATAATATGCTTATAATTTTTGCTTTTTATTTGATTTCGCTTCGCAGTAAAGATTTCATATTATAAAAGGAAAATTACATGGCCTCGCGGAGATACGGATTGAAAACATGTTTCACTCGTTCGCTTCGCTCACTCGTTAGAGATGATTTCAACACTCGAACATATAATCCTTATCTCCCCGGGGTCATGTAATATCCTATATATCTCCTAATTGCATTATTAAATTTCTTGTTTATCTCATTCAGTAACAATCCTTTATTATAATCTTTCTTTCCTCCTTTCCACCAATAACAGCCACCATATTTCAATCAGCAACATATCTCTTGCATATCCCTTAGCAAACATTAATTTTTTCTGCTTTTAGTTGCTCTGACGATGTGCTTACACTTATTACTACGAATAAACAGAAGACATTACATAGTCACGCGGAGATAAGAAGGTTTTCCTAGAGTGTTAATATTGAGTGAGCGCAATGATTAGTTTTTCGTTTGTGACCTTGACAAACTTTTTTGTCTCCTTTTTCGAATATAAACTTAAACTTAATTCTAAGGAAAGACGAACGCAAAACCCGATTTGGATTTTATAAAGTCCAAGTATAGGAATCTGGGATCAATCCCGGTTTCTGGAAACCTCACCCACCCCCTCCTAGGGTTCGGGTTTGGGTTGTAGGGAGGGGTGGGTGAGTATCTGATTAGCAATTTAGTTCTTTTTCGTAGTACTAGTAACTTTATTCAACAAAATTGTCTCGGTTTAAGCCGCATGGTGGCGTAAGTCATGGTAATTAGAGGGCAGAACAGTAAGTGAGGGTGGAATAAAAACGTTCGACAAAATATTAGGGTAGGTAAATTAATGGGGGTAAATGGAATAGTTATGTTTATAACGTGGACGACACCGCTAGATTTTGAAATTGGCAACCATTAGTATTGAACAAACATGTTTTGAGGGACAACCCTCATTGTCAGTGTGGTAATAAACCGAATAAACAAATCTTTCTGTGTTTTCTATTCACTATAAACAGATCTGTTAATTCGGTTTATTTTACTTTCAAATAGTAAAACTAGAGCGCCAGTTCTCAGTACTTGCAGAAGTCAGTTCTGTCGTCCTCGAGCTTTTGTTTTGCTCATTGGCACTTAGCAATAGCTATTACTAGTATATATTTTATTCCTATAGTCTATCGGTGATATGCCCTCCCTTTGATGGACTTTAATAAATGTAGATGTAGATAGGAATAAAAAACTACAATTTCATCCCTACAAGCCTGTTTTGTGAGCCGTACTGACTCACGAAATAAGCTTGGAGGGATGACATTGAAGTTGTTTGAAAATATCTTTAATAAGTTCGAAATCTCATTTGGCTTTGCCTTTGGATTCTAAAGAGACCTTACTTTAATTCTTCACACCAGAAGAAGGAAATTCTTTAACAGTCACCAAATCTCACGATTTCATAATGACGAAGGAATCTGATCAATAAGGGCTTATCGGATTGTCAGTCGCAGTGAGCAGTAATAACGATGTTGTTCTCTTTGACGATCACCCACGGAAGTTGCAAAACGCTTGACCAGGTCTGACGTCAGCGTTTAATAAAATAACTCCTTTCTGTTTGGCGAAAAAAAAATTGCCCGAATATCCTCGAAAAACTAAATCGCAAGCGTTCATGCTTTTTAAATTCTTCAAATTTTCATGAGTAAATCGACCAGTGCTTTTTATCAAAGAAGGAGAGCGTCCCCCAAGCAAATTTATAGCCAAAGTTTTTCGTCATCCTACATCTGATATTGACTTTGAATTATCTCGATTTTGTCCCAAAAGCAAGTTTAAAGTTTCTTTTTAATCTTCCTTATAGTTTCAGAGGTTTGAATAACGCGAATAGCTGGGATTTTGCCCACTAACTTGTACACCTGCTCGTCGCGGCTTTACCTGCGCCATATTTGTTTGCATGTCAGTTTGCCTCCCAGCAAAAATTACCCCAGCATGCCTTTCGGGCATTTTGTAAACATTGAAATCCACCTATTGAGAATTGTCGGAGACTGAGAATGTCATACATAGTTAACAGAGATACGAAACTGAAAATCCCAGTGGATCTGACTGACATCGCGCCAAAATAAACCTGATAGGATATATTTTGTTTGCTGTGTATTGGAACTGAAATTTGAATTTTCCAAGCGTCCACTTCTTCACCGCTATTGAACTTTTTAAGAGTAAAGCCTGGCACCGCGGCCGAGTTAGATCACATTCAAGAAGCGGCGCGTGACATGGTTAAACTTTGAAAAAAAACACAAAAATTGCTTGAAATTTAATGAACTATATCAAAGAATAATCCAATACATGCAAGGTGTTACTCATATATGTAGCCAAATGTAAATATAAATCGAACTGCAATATACGGAGTTCACTAGTTTTTTTGTTATTTCATCTTCAAGTCTCTATTATTTGGGAGCCTATATATATATTCAGTCTCTTTCTCTGACGATTCTGAACTTGTTTTTGCGTGACCCTTCAAATCTAAAACCAACTTACGTCCAGTTTTAGTCGAAGCATCAACATTCTTTTATTGTCTTTTTTGCTTGTGGAATTCAATGAGTCATTGCATTAGCCTTCGTTTTGAAAAAAAAAACATTTAGTTTGCTAGTGCCAGACCATAAGCATGGAGGATTCCCTTCAAAGTTCCTTCACCTGGTTATAGGCAAAACATTTCCCGCCAAGGATAATAAAGATTTTATCGGATAAGAAAAATTGAATACTCTTTTTAATTAGCCAATGAAAATCTCTGAGATTGCCTCATGACGGACTTGCAAAGAATTTAATTTCTGGATTATGCGTTATAAAGTTGTTTGCTACGCAGCTTTACCAGCATTATTGATCTGATAAGAACTAACATCATATCAGAATCATTTACCAACTACCAACACTCGCTCCTGCTATTTTTTAATCAACATCAGCATCATCATCCTTTTAATAGGTAAAATTTAAAACGTACGTATTTTAAAAATATCCAGGTTTTCTGTAAAAAGAATATTTTTGTATAATCATTACGAACATCATTCACCATCACAAATATTCTTCCTGTAGTTAATTGGTTATTTAATAACAATTATGCCCGTGTTTGGTTAAAAGTTCGACTGTACATATAAAACTCTCTCGGACCTTCAAAACAATACTATAGTATCGTTCAGAAAAACTAGCTAGCATATTGTTAAGTATAGGAATTAAAAATATGATCCAAATGAACGAAGACTAAGAATATCAGAATCTCTGTTTTTTTTTATAAGTATTCAAGTTTGAATATCTCTCCTTAACTTGTGCCATTTTTCGATATGACGACTAGGCGAGGAGATCATAGAATTCCATTGTTCCTGACCCGACCCTTGCGAGTTGAATCCCAGAAGCGTTGTACCCAAATTTCCACCATTGGAAGAAATGTCAAAGTGATTAGCAACCTTTAGTACCACTGTTGTCATAGAGATTTGGTCAGCAGATAGGTTGAAGTTAAACTTCTCGTTGTACACAGGGTTTAAAGTTTTTCTTTTCACCCGTGTGTTGGCTTTGTCTAGGCGAACACCATCACAATAGAGGGACAGTTTAACGTACGGATCTATGAAAGAAATTGGAACAAGTTCAAAGAAATAACACAAGCCCTAATTATAACAATTAACAACAACAACAACAACAACAATAATAATAATAATAATAATAATAATAATAATAATAATAATAATAAATAATAATAATAATACTAATAAAAGTAATAATATTAATATAATGGTGATAAGAATGATAACCGGTTGATTATAGGGATCTTAACCAACTAGGACGGTAACGTGAACAACGAAGGCTCCGAAAAATCACATTTCTGGTTTACCCTTTATTTCTTTGTGTGGGTCATTTGAGTTTTGTTTCCTTGCTATAAGCTTTGTAAATAGAAAACCGATTAAATGTTTCTCCATGAAGCTAAACAAATACTGAGAAAGTTTTTGCTGTTACATTCTCGTAGCCCCGAAAACTCTATAAAAAGGTATTTCCACGTTGTAATTGCAGCGCCAACTACGTGCAGGTGCTCAGCTCGATGTATTTTGACGTGCAGTTGTTGTATTTGCTATTGTTCTTTGCCGTTATCATCGGCGTTGCGGTCCTCGTTGCTTAAAGTTCCCCTAAAAACCCCAGTGAGAGCCTGGCAGCTGAAACACCGGGGCTTTGCGTTTTTTGGGGAAAACTTAAGAAAAGACTGGGCGGGCCTGATTGGCGCAGCTGGTAAGATCTCTGCCTTCCAATCACAAAGTGCCCAGTTCGATCCCCGAAAATTTGTGCGACCTTCATTTCCGCTTAAGCGGCTTTACTGAAAAAGGTGACTCAGCTTTGCATCATTCTGATGGACGGGAAATTGAGTACCAGCTAACCTGGGATGGATTAGTGTCCAGTCCAGGTCGAGTAAAATACTTTCATCTGCTTAACACAATACAGAAACTAAAGATAAGCGCCGGCACCACTGGCACTAGGCTTGAAAAGGGATTCAACTATCGACAAGTGTGTGGGTACTTCTAGTTCCGTGAAGAAAGAATAACAAATTCTGAGACTACACCAAATGCTACGGCCCTTTCGAGGAAAACATTCATAAAGAAAGAAAGCCAGATAAATGCTATAAAACGTTTATTATACATTGTGACTGGATATCCATGTGATAAAGCGGTGAAGAAAAATCGTATCAGTGGTGTGATACGATATCACTTCACGGCATCAGTTTTATCCAAGCAAATGACCCGATGTAATTCTCTTATCCAATCACTGTTCTTGTTTTGATGACGTCAAAAGGCGAGAGCGCGGGAAGTTTTGTATGATAAGTTCGCAATTTTTTGACCAACAAAATGTCGGATCTTCGATTTGTGCTGTCCTCGAGTGAAGAAAAACTTAGAAATACTTCACTATAACCATTTTTCACTCATTTCCTCTCAACTTTGTATTTTTTTTCAAACTTTTCAGCTTTTAAGCTTATTTTTTCTGGTCATTTTGACTCGTATCAAGCCTTGTCATATTAAAAGAATAAAACACAAATTGTCTTTATTTTTGTGTAACTTTATCTGACTCAGTATATTATAAACAAATTATGACTTAGAAAGATCCAGATATCGTTTTTATTCGAATTCACTTGTTTTGGTATCATACTACTCAATCACTCGAAGACTCTCTCGTTCGTGCTATGATACCAAAACACATAAACAAAAGTCAAGATCTTGCCATGTAATAATCTCTATTTGTATCTTTCGATAGGCTGAATGAATGCCTATTCACCTGTTCGTTCATCACTTGTCTTCAACAAACTGCGCACCCTCGTGACGGTGACAATCAAACGGCCACTGATTGGTCGAAAACAAAGTGAGACACAAATTTCTCCGTAATCCGACGGCTCCACCTAGAATATTTGAGAGTGAAAAGAAAGTTTTCTGTAGTTTCAGTTATTGAGATACCAACTTATCTACTAACTTTTCTTCTTTTATCTCTTTAATCATCTGTTCAACAATAAAATTCTTTTTGAGTAAGCTAGAAGGGGAATTAAATCTACAATTTAAAATATTTTGTTCACTGCTGTACGTAGTTTAATAAACTGAAGTTTTGAGCGTTAGCCCTTCGTTAGTGTCTCAGTGTTGCTCTGATCATGACAAAGGCTATAATGCTACAGATTCTTATAAGCACGTTTATACTTAAAAATTATTCTACGTGTTTGGCTATTAACTTAATACATTAGCTATTAATCTATGTCTATATAGATACAGACCTACCTATATACTTATATCTTAGTTTATCTACTCATGCATTAATCAACCAACTTCTCTGTCAACCTAGTTATCTATCAATCTGTCAACCATTATCTATCAACCTAAATCTTTCTCTTTATTTTTCTGTCTTCCCAATTATCTTTCTAACTTATTCATCAATCTACTTATGTTGCTAATTACCTAGTTATCTAGATGACAAAAGCTTTATGATTGACTGAGCGACAGGTTGACCAGCTGATAAAATTAGTTACTAATCTGAAGACATCTCACCTTAAACAATTTGCTGCTTTGCAAGTTTATCCACTTGATGATGGAAAACGAGGGCCTGGTATCTACATTTTTAAGTTCAGAGAGCGGAAAGTGAATATCACCAATAACTTCATCACCGTATTGCTCTTGTAAGCTGTCCCGTTCATTTACCACCCGAAACTGAAGCGTATAATCCTTAATTCTATCTTTAGAAAAGCCTGAGATGATAAAGGTCTCGTTAAAGACTGGATCAACAGTCTCAATAATAGTTTTTGTTCTCTGCCAGCAGAATTGCTGAGGCAACAAGCTGACTTTAACAAACGGGCTGATTCCTTCTCGGTTGTCACGTATAGGTAGATTAGCTGCTTTAATTACATTTACCTGCAGTTCGTTCTTGGAAAGGTTGTAATGTAAAGCAAACCTCAGTTTACCGAGATTCTGAGTCGGTTTTTTTGTTATTTCTTCCTCAATATTCTCTATGATCTGGGAAGATGACTTTTCTTCCTCCGACATTTCTGAACTCGTACTTGCGTGCTCCGTCGAATCTATGGCTGACTTACGGCCATCTTTAGTCGAAGCATCATTAAACTTTTCTTGAGTCGAAGCATCATTGAACTTTTTTTTATAATCGTCTGTATTCTTTGTCGAGTTCAATGCGTCAATGCTTTGGCTTTCATTAGTATCTAGACAACCAGGACTGAGAGAATTCGTTGTGCTATCAGTTTCATCAGTGCATGTGCCCGCACTTTCTTCATTACAACACTGCGCATGACCATTACTCATTTCTGCTGAACTGCTCAAGAGCCTGTAGTACTTTCCGGTATTTTTATCTCTTTTTATTTTTGCACTTTGCACATTCAATGCAACGGTGTTAGGATGTGACGAATCAACGACAGTGTCTCCTAAAACAACTTGGATCTTTTGTGCTTCTTTTTCGGTGTCGCTTTTGTTTTTTTGGCCGCTGATTTTTCTGTAGGCAGTTATTCCGGCAAGGATGAATAAATAACCGATAGCAATTCCCATCACAATGGGAAACATGAGTAGGCCAAACACACAAACCAGCCCTGAATGTTTCCATATGAACTTGCTAATGCTTGAGCTAGAGCTGGTCGGCTTGTTCCTTGGATCAAAATCTGGAAAAAGAAAACTTTATGTGTAACACTATAAAACATAACTGAGGAAACAGCCACAAATTCAACATGAATATAATATTAATTGACAAGGCAGTTTTGTTTAGGTTAATTTGGAGGGGAAAACAGCCAAAAACTAGTAATAAACAAGAATATTCAGTCTGGCTGGATTGGCCATAAAACCATAGAACGAGTTTGGGCGCAGGGTGAAGACTGGCAGATTGCAATCGAAACGACGCGGTCTTTCCAATGGCAAAAATGGTAAATTTTAAAATCGTTCTCTGGCTGATAATTTTAAAAACACAAGCTTTCGGCTGTCATACTACAACCTTTGACGAATAAAAATGCCCAACAGGGACTACGTGTATAAAAAGTGAAAGGTGTGAAATAAGAATTAATAACTAAGAAAGAATTTAAAATGTGAAATGAGAATACATTAAAATATTAAGACAAAAATGCAAACAAAAGGCTAAAACTTCTACATTTAAATGTTAAAAGTTATATGATTAAAAGAATAGTGTAT
>JAOBBB020215398.1:0-11601 GCA_025331005.2 Zoanthus gigantus | reverse complement strand
TATTATAATAGTATTATATAGTTACGTTTCAAATACAGCAGAGAAAAGGAAAAGTGCCGGTGTTCACTTGTAACATTATACTTGACAATTTCAGTTTAATACAGCTATGCACTAACAGTAACAGCTATTAAAATGTACATGTATTTTAATGAAATGTATTGAATTAAGAAAATGAATTCTGTTAGCTCCATGTCGGGTCGAAAACTTTCAAAATACTCGTTTTCCTTGACCATCTCAGTTTTACAACAAATAACACACAAAGAGCGGTGACAAACATCATAGATAAACGCATATATACTTAAAATTATTTATTAACGCTTCGTATTGCTTCTACACACATCTTCAGAAGTGACGGTTAAAACAAAATTGGAGTTTAAATATACAGGATCACTAACTTAAACTAATAACTAATAACATAGGTGGAAAAAAAAACTCCAATTTTGTTTTGACAGTTACTTTCAACTGAATGTTCTTTTGTTCCGACCGCATGTAATTGCGTGATGATTGGACACTTTTCAGCTTAGTAACCATAAAAAAGTAGAAAATAACCGAGCGAGCTGCGACGGATGTGAAAGACGGAGAGAAGCCGGGTAGACCAAGGTAGGGCATTGGGTCGGACTGGAACTGAGAGGAAGGAAGAGAGAGTGGAAGTTGCAGGCGGAGTGGGAAAAGTAACGAAGAGGAGTAACGAGGGGAGGGTGAGAACGCCTAGTTTGGACGCCTAGTTTAAACACCTAGAAACTGAGAAAGGAGGCTATTCTTGATTCAGATGTTTGCTAATTCTGAGTAAAAAAGTTGTCACAATGCGAAAAATTACAAATTTTTGGTTTGGAGAAAAGGGGATAAGCTTAAGAAGAGACTGGGACTAAGCCCGTTGGCTTGTGATCAACTACTTTTGTTTTGAGCCACTTTTTTACTTTGAAGACTTTTTTCTTGTGTTTAGTTTTTGTTTTAAAATTAAATGTTTCTATGTCGCATCGACAGGATACAAAATACACACGGATCAACATTTTGTGGACATGATGCTAGTGTACTAATACAGATGTTGACATTCAGGTCTGAAATATCGACACTCGACTAAAACGTTCTCATGTTAAGCAAGGAGCATCCTCATTTTCGACAGCAATGTAAAAAATGTTGAAACGGAAATTATGCCATTGAAAAGTCATCTTGTATATTTTGTGACGTATCATATTTTGTTAATCGTGGTGACAGTGTGATGGAGCAGTCGACCCGACTAGTGTTCCTTGTTGTCTCCTACTTTTAAAAGCCGGTTTTGACTGTGAATGGTATCGCTTCAAAAAGCTCCTAAGATTTTTGCCAAATTACAAACGTTCTTACACCATTGAGCAACAAAATGAAAATCGTATCTTTTTTAATATTTCTAATCTATTCCTCTTCTGTAATTACGTTTTTAACCCTTCCATTTATTTTTTTTGTATCATAGCAACAAATTTAAGTTGACGTATCTACCCCTCCCTAAAGAAATTTCATATATTTAACAACTACACCCCCAAGCTCTAGGCACCGTCCCTGTACGTTTAACGTAAGAGCTTAAGAAGCCGGATGTAGCTGATAAAGTGAAAAATATGAGGTTTAAAAAATTTAAGAGTTCAACAACATTCTCATTAACATCTTCAGAATTTATTTATAAAGCTTTTGTCTTGCTCGTTGCCATTTAGCCATAGCTACTACTAGTATCAGTTTACAATCACCTTGTGTGACCATTCTCAGTTACATGGCCAGGATTGCAGAATCATTTTCTATGCAGACTTGAAAAACGTTTCGTATATTATCATCAACATTTTTCAACCTATCATTTGTTTCGTATTTACTATAACAAACAGTTATTCAAGCCATTGACAGTGTTAGCTGTTTAAAAGGGCTAAGTGTTTAGTTCAAACTAATTGAGAGCATTGTAATAAAATATATTAGAATTGGTTAAAAATGCAGTCCAAACTCAATTATCCGGACTCCTTGGGACTAGACAAAATAGTACGGATAATCGAGGGTCCGGATAATCAAAATATGAATATTAATGAGGAACAAAACTGATTAAATCAAAAAAGCAACCTTAATTCGTGAAAAAAACATTTGTTTGGAAAACAATGTAGTATACATCTTCATTATCCATAGTGAAAAATGTTTTTACACTGGCTTAAAATGTTGAAGTCAGTTTGTATCAAAGTAGAACCTCGCGTGCATCATGGGCAATTTTCAGCAATTTTTGCTTTAGTCTTTCCCTGGTCTCTAAGATGTCTGCAAAGAGACTAGACAAAAAGTCCGGGTAATCAAGATTCGGGATAATCGAAGTCCGGATAATCAAGGTACGACTGTAATTAAAATGTTTTTAGAGTCTTGTTTTCCTTCGATGGCAAGAAGAAAACCTCGCAACTGGCCTAAGTGAAGATTGACTTGAACAGGAATATTAAATTAGCGAAGCACATTTTCTTTCTACTCAAATGTTACAGAAATTGATGATCCACTCAACCGGAATTCTGTTTCATAATAGATATGCTTATTTCTCATAATGAAATTAAGACATCAGTTCCACCAAAACTGCTTGAAATTTTACGACCCTCTCAGACACTGGATCTAAACAGTTTCTGATTGATTATTTCCTGAAAAAAAAATTAAGCAGGAAGCGCCTTTATATACGCAGTATTATTCATGTTCACTTAGTTGAAACAGTATAATATTATCTTACATTTTTTAAAACTATATAGTATAATAGCACTAAATTTTGAAAGAAACCGGAATAAAATAGGAAAATGTACCTGTTGTCGGAAACGGCAGATTTAAATGTGAATGCTAAACTGCATATATAGAAAATACTTTTTTCGCGTTTTAAATAATTTTATATATAATCAAACTTCTGCTTCATTTATAACATATATGATATTAAATTTTATTGCAAGTGAAAATGGGCCAGCGACTAGCTAATTTAGCACACGTTGAACGGACAATGTACATGCTCGCAATTTGGCTTTTTGTATTTAAAGCGGCCTAAAACTGAAATTCAACTCTGATAGTGATATGATTTTTTAAGTCATTTTGATTAAGTTGCGAAAGACCGACTGACTACAACTTTTCTTTTTATCAATATTGCATTCAATACAAAAAATCTCTGTTTATCAAATATGCAGGGCTAGAACATGAAAACTTTAAATTTCAAAAGCCGTCAACAGCCACAGTCTTCAAATGTGATAACACAGTTATATGATTATACAAATGACAATATTTTACCGCATAAAACTTCCGTAACAAATTGATCGAATTCTAGCTATGACACATAGCGAATAGGGTTTTATAAGCTTTGCAACTAGACTAACAAAACTGAAAAATAAAGTTTTTACAAGAAGCCAATAAAATTACTCAAACACAGAAACTAACATTATTTGACACTGAACATACCTTTGTATTAATTGAATGTTGAATGAAACTTTAATAAAAAAAATTATAGATTCAAGATAGTTTGCCAATTAAACAAGAATAGATACAATTGCTTGTAGCTAGCTGAGTATAGAGAACTGTTTATTAAATCCCCCAGTTTTGAGTTCCAATCTAAGGGCTTAAGCAGAGCCGCAGTTCCATAAGAACGGGTTAAACGACATGTGTAAAAATATTTCAAAACGATTTTAAAAAACCTTCCAATCCTTGCTTTAACTTTTTCAGTTTATCGAAACAACTTGTGTGTCATCACAAAAGGTTTAATTAGAGGTTTCTTTCAATCTAAGCTCATTGGCAAAAGGAATATAATTGAAAGAGCTTTTCTTTCTTTGGTCTTCAAAATATATTCACAACAAGAAGTTGTTAAGTATTCTTTAATCTTATTAAAAATTATTCCAATTAATCAAGAAAGGAGAGCTTCTATTAGTTGACATTTTAAAACAATCGTTTATATACGACAAACGCATGCATAACTTCTGAATTGTTCTTACACTGATAATTTTATGCTTTTTCATTATTTTTCATAATTGCCCATCTTTTGACTGCTAGTCGAGTTTAAGCTAGGTTCGCGTTTGCAAATTGGAATTTTTGTTCCTCACCAAACAGTCGCGTGATCATGGTAACGAGATATGAATATAGCCAACATGAACGACTTCTTCAAGTGTTCTGGTAACCATAGAAACAGGAGCCCAAAATGAATATCTAATGAGGATGCAACGTTAGGATATCGTGTTTTTTTTGTTTAAGGCCAACATCATGACCAAGTTTCAGAGATAAGGTCAAACCCGGATTAAAACTTGCGTCTCTCTTGATTCAGCGATAATGAAAAATAAGAGCAAGATTTTACTTTGGTAAAATTCTATTTCTAAAACGAACCATCTATACTTTCAAAGAAAACAACTACTTCCTCTTGTGAAGCCTGAGGCGAAGTTGTGAAGAACGTACTTTCGAATGTTAGATAGAGATTTCGAATTATGTTTAATCGCTGGCGAATCAGTTAACTTCTGTTGTAAAAAATCAAACTAGTTTCCGGCCTGTATTGAAACAGCGGGCCAGAGTTGTCATTTTACTTTATTACGATTTGCGGTGAATAATAATCGACCGCCAAATTTTTCTTTAGCGAGAAATTATTTATAAACATAAAAAATAAATTTTAAGTTGAAAGGGTATTTAGCTAACTTTTGTGAATGCCTTTCATAATCAGCAAGAAAGTTTCATTTCGATGAATAAAGCTTCTTAACGCAGAGGTTTTAAGAATTGAGCTAGAAATTCTATATTTAGCTTCGTCCAAAATGACAAAATATACAAACTTTGAATTAGTATTGATACAAATTGCGACACAGCAATTAAGGGTATAAAAAGGAAAAACAAAAAGATTTAGGGGGCAAAACCTTGTTACGCGAACGTCTGCGAAAGAAAAACAGTTTTTCAAAAACAAACTGACGAAGAACTGTAATTGATTAGAGCTAGCGGCTGAATTCAATGGCATGACGTCACAGGCCATCGTATCAACACAGCCAACAAAGAGAAGCAAACAGAACGTTCGTGATGGCGAGATAGGTTCGATAAAAAGTCGATGCTTTAATGAATATCGTGAATGTTAAGCAACCACTTGCGTTTGCAATTTTTTTAAAAATGGACAGCTATTTTTGAAAAGTTCCAATAAGAAAAACGTAGCTGTCTAAGCCGCTGCTTTTATCACTCATTAGCGACAGAATCTCTAATAAAGAACGAACGAAGGGCAGAATATATTGATAAACACGCATGCTCAGTCGGTAAACAGGTGCTTAAGTTGGTAACATGTTTGGTGTATTGCCATATTGTCTTGAACAAACCTACCAACCAACCAAGCAGCCCAACTAAAGACATCATGATTAAGACGACTAAGTGAAGTCTGCTTCAGAGTTTTAAAGTTTCAGTTTGATTTCCTTAAAAAAACTTCTTTGAGATCTTATCGTCCACAAACACTGAGAAAAGCCGATATGAATAATCTCGAAAGCTATTTTTGCGAGTCAGGACAATAATGGAAGTAAGCTCCAGCACCAAAAAGCTGATATTACGAATTCTGCTCTTTCTTCTTTATCTACTTATTGGAGCAGCCATTTTTGACGCTATCGAGTCCCCGGAAGAGAAAGATCTACGGAAGAAACTACAGTTTGAAGAGCTTCGTAAAAATTTCACCCTTAAGTTTAATATCTCCGAGAGCGACATGACAGTATTACTTGAGGGTCTTAGGGAAGCTTTAGATCTAGGTTATGAAATTGGTTACAATAATATTGGCGGCTACCCAGCTACAAACTGGGATTTCATGGACGCCTTTTTCTTCGCTGGAAATGTTGTAACTACTATAGGTAAGTTATAAGGATTTAATTTTGCGATGTTTAAAATTAGTTCAACGGTGCTTTGAAACATGCAGCCTATTGAAAATGATCCTTAATAATTATTCCTTATCAATCCATCGTTGGCAACTGAGTTTGGGAATGAGCCAAGACCTAAAGGATATTCGGTTAAGAAAGGTCGTCTCGATAATTTTTTTTCCCTTTCTTTAGTCCTTTTGTGTTTAAGTTTGTATTACATATGAGCCATAAAAGAGAACCGTGCAGTGCGTAAAACCATGTTATTATAACAGGCTCTAAAGATGTATACTCATTCAAGGTTTACTATTGGATGAATCGAATACTTTTAATATTAAAATATCCATTGCACTTCGCGGTTTTAGAGGAAAAACAAAACTGATATAAAAACCCGCTTCCTAATCGTAACAAAAACAGAAACATTTCTCATTTCCGTTCTTATTTTCAGGTTATTCAAAGGGAAGCGGCAGTTCAAGTTTGATTCTATCGTTTACGGCCGTACTAAATGCTGCCGTATTAAGTCGTGAGCTTTAATTTTTGTGATCTGCCTGGTTGACCCAGGAAAATTAATGCAACGAAATGAAATTGATAGTGATACTAAACGAGCTGCAGGAGTGAATTTCCTCGCCTCATTTAGTAACAAATAAAAATCTCACAAGTTTATAACTCTTAAATATTCCTTCTTCGCAGGAAACAATGCCAAATTACCATTTTGATGTATTTTTTGTTATTTTTTTTCATTGATATCAGAAATTTAAAAAAGCTACTGAAAATGAACGTCTCTCTCTTTTATTTCAAAAAGAAGGGGATTTTCTATCATAAACATTCCTGTAGTATAAAAGCTCAGTCGTTGGACATTAGATAGGAAGGCGTTTTGCCAGACAACTGAGTTTATTGAAAACATTTTTAAATATACAAAGTTTAAATGTCGGTTTGCGAGAATGCAATGAGAAGAGTTATTGAAATGACATGTGATGTTCTCTCTTAAATACTTTTCAACGGCTCATTTACATTTATTTTAAGATTTTTGTTTTGTTTTGGTTGTCTACAGTACATGGAATTCTACAACAAAATTCATAAAATTCAGTTAGTTCTTCCAACACGGCAACAGATGGTGAAAATGTGAAGCGATTGACAGAGTTTTTAATTCGTAGCTCGTACAGTATTCATTTTCCTCGTAAAAGAAAACAATGTCCCCTTGTAAAAATGTTGGGGTTTGAACAAAACAAATGATTACATATTGGTTTTCACGTATAGACTGGAACAATATTCATTAAACAGAAGCTTAAGGAAACGAACCCAATGAATAAAAGCTGGAATTATCTTTTGTTGCCGTTGGCTAGGTCGTTGAATGAATATCGTCTGTTTTTACACTATAAGGTAAAGCTTTGTCTTCGGGATTAGGAAAAATGACGAATTTTCTGGATAAGCCTTTAGCTTTACTTGGTATATAATCCCTAACACATCCGAATTGACAAATCCGAACTATTTCCGAAACATGAACCTCAGCAGCGTTTTTTGTTTTAACTGAAGAAAAAAGTATGATTACTTACTTAATATGTGTAAAGATTTAACAAAATAAGGTCGGTAGCTGATAATAAATCTCAACTTTACAAATTCGTGTTTCTAGAAATTAGAGTCATTAGTGGTATAGAAATTGAGTTTGTTTTTACTTGCACAAGTTTAATGACAAATAATTGACTTCTTTTTAAATTCCAGGATATGGCCATCTTGTTCCAAAATCATTCTGGGGAAAGTTTCTATGCATAATATATGCCTTGTTTGGTATTCCATTGACTGGCTTAACCTTACGATCTGTGGGGAATCGCATATCAGAAGTCATTCAAGCCGGTTTGAAACAATTTGATCGAAGAGTTTATAATCGAGAGACGGAAAAGCTGGAAATCAAGACAGCTATAATTGCATTTGTATTCTTGCTTTTAATCATTTTTGTCCCTGCGATTGGCTTTGCAAGTATTGAACGATGGGATTATTTCGACTCTGTTTATTTTTGTTTTATAACTTTAACGACAATTGGGTTTGGTGATTTTGTACCACGAAAGGTTCAACGAGACCGCGACAAAGGCAAAATTGAGCATGGGGAGGCAGTGGCATTGGAATTCTTAAATCTGTTGTACATGGTGATCGGATTAGCAATCATGTCAGGGGTGATTGTCTCCATTAGCAGTGTTATAGAAGAGAAAACCAAAAATATTGTGGTCGATCCGCTCGAGGCGCTTAGAAACATTAGGGTGGAAAACTTGAATACCAGGGCTCTCAAAAAGTTGGGTTATAAAATGGGAACAACTGGCCCACGGGATAATATGGGCTTATCGCACGATGATATACGGTCTGGTGGGCTACATCCTAAATTAGCAGTGTCTGCTGATCGAAGTAAATCGTCCGAAAAAGTAGAATTTCACGGGCCAACGCCTGTGCTACATTTATCGCGCGAGAAGGAACCAGATTTAGACTCACCGTCGACAAAACCAAAAATATTTCAAAACAAAATTTCTCCAGACAACACTTTGATAAAAAACAACGAAGAACCAAATAAATGCGTATCAACAGAGCTCGCGCTAGAATTGACTCATGATACTGCAGCACCAAACATAGAAGAGAACCTTAGTACAAATGGCGACGATGTTCTTACGAAATGTGAAAACAAAACCTCCACTCAAGAAAATGATGACGCGTTGGAAAACCAAAAAACTACTAAAAACGCATTGGTAAGTACACAGCATGCTACACAACGCTAAAACCTCATTAGGAAAATTCTGCCGAGCCGATTAACGAATAGATTAGACAGCATGAGTGATTTTATGCTTAATGACTTATCTTTAGTGAGATCGGACTTTCTAAAAAGTTTAATGTTGTAATGTGCAGATTTGATTTCTACCTAGTCCAAGACTGAGAGTGTCAAAATCCTACGGTAATAGAAGAGTTCTTAAATTAAATATGCCGGCAATGTAGCGAAAGTATTGCAAAAAGGATCTTTAAAATTTGCATAACTCTGTCAGTTTTATTGGTAGTGTTTAACAATGTAAGAAAGGAAATATGCCTTTAACAACTTGAGTATTTTTAATCTCTCGTTAATAGGTACGACTAGACAATTCATTATATAATACTGGTTTATAAAGTATATAGTACAAAAACAAACTTGGTCATTATACCAGATTATCAACTCAACCCGGTTATTCATCATCTAAGTTAAACGACGCTGATATCTTTTAAAACATATATCGTCGTTAATGTTACCATGGTAGATGACAGTTTTAGTGTTGTTTGCTTGAACATCTTGGCACATACGTTCATAGCCTTAAATAATTCACGTGCGTTTGAAAGGTGGAAGGAAAACAGGTTTCATTGTTTGAATTCATGATGCAACCAATTATTCGTAAACTTTACAAATTTTTAAAACACAAAACCACGAAGTCGACATTTTTTACGAATTGACTTTTTAAGAGTAATTTCAAAACGTAACGGGTCAAAAATGTTGTCGTTTACATACCAATTTTCACTCGGTCTAATTAATAGGAATTGAACTTCAAATTACAAAACACCTGCTAATTCGATAGTAAATTAGCATTTTGAGAGGAGACAATTCTTTCTTTAAAAAAACTACGTAAAACTCTGCTCTTATTCAAACATTTGTCCTTTTACTGTAAGCAATTTGACTTCGTACGTGTACAAAAACAAATCGAAACAAATCGAAATTTTGTTCCTCGATCTATTTTGTGGCAATCTGCGGGTGGTTTTATTTAAAATTCGACGATATTTCCACGCATATGAATTGAAGAGGCCTCAGTTTTAGGTTTCTGGTTTGAAAGCAAACGATTGTTTCTTGGATGATATAACTTATTTGTTTTATCTTTGCAACTTTGTTTATCTTATATTGTTCAGTCATGTTTTGTACAAATTAAAATCTCTAACATGGAAGTTTTCTGGGTTAAATACAATTTTATTTAGGAGCAGTAGTCACCATGCATATTTATATATTTAAGTAAGCCACAAGGTGTCTTATTGTTATAGAACAGAAATAGCCTTTTAGACAAATTAAAAAGCCAAAGCTATGCATTGGAAAACCAAGGATAATTATTTTTCAAAACAGATCAAGTACAAATGCGAATCGTTGATACCCCGGCGATGGTTATCTAGCAACTAGATTTCCTGACAACAATATCTTGAAAAATGATTGGATTCATATTTTTAGTTTAGTTTTAGTTTTATTTATTTTTCAGTCAAAGAAAACGATATAAGTACGTAGTTTTCATGTGCTGCGCTTCTAGAAGCCATTAGTCTGACATATACCCAAACTTCAAGCACATAAATACAACTTACCATTGGCACTGATGTTATTATTTGCCATAAAAACTGATGAAATCATATAAACTCTTGGTCTCTGGCCATCGTTATATGTGTTATATTTTTAATTGATGAAATCATAATATGATTCCATGCACGTTCTTAAAATTATATCACATGTTGTTATAATTTTGTTTTGAGCCAACCAAAAACCCGTCTTCCAATAAAATCGTCGAATATCTTTAGTTAATTGATCACTTTAACGATAGCAACTGGCCACTGGCCATGTATTTAGCAGGCCCAAGAGGCCAGGCTGCAAGGGTTCACTCGACAGCAATAGCTGTTGTAGGATTATTCTTGATTACGGATTATTAAACAATCTAGCATATTACAATCACTGTTTTGCTTCTATTCGTTATGAATTAGGAAATGCGAATAGAGATCGAAGGAAAAGAAATAACGGGCTGTTGAGGTCGAAGGGGAATATTAAACCCTCAAAAAAATGCTTTGCGTCAGTAAACGTTTGATCTCTAGTTCATTTTATTGTTCACTAAAGAAGTGCGAGTTTTGTACTAAGAAATCTTTAACTATAAAATGAACACGAAACTCATTCAATTTAAAAATGTTGTACCAAGGTTTCACATTTAGCATAAATTTATGGTTTTTGTTCGTTTTGTTTAGAATAGTAAAATTTTCTCAAATTAAATTAACTTCTTATCTATCTTAAGCTTATATATTTTCTTCTTTGTGCAAACATTCCTATATGTATATACTTTCTAAAAATCGATAGAAATAAATTAAAATTTGAGATAATCCAGGCACTAGAAGAAATGTTATCAATCTAAAAGTTACATATTTTTGTCCATTAATTTGGATTGTATTGCAAAATAATGTACTTCTAGAGTAAAGCAAAAATTTGAGCAAAGATTATTGCACTTTAAACCTTCCAGCATATCATTTGCTGTATTGACAATCGTAGCATCAGCCCATATAATTCATTCATAAAAAAACTGCCGATCCTGCAGGTCTGTAAATGATTCAAAATTTTCATTCCTCTTGACTTCGAGTCATTCGAGTAATTGTAGCAGCAGTAGCAGTAGTAGTAGTAATAAAAGTAGTAGTAGTAGTAGTAGTAGTAGTAGTAGTAGTAGTAATAGTAGTAGTAGTAGTAGTAGTAGTAGTAATAGAAGTAGTAGTAGTAGTAGTAGTAGTAATAGCAGTAGTAGTAGTAGTAGTAGTAATAGTAGTAGTAGTAGTAGTAATAGTAGTAATAGTAGTAGTAGTAGTAATAATAGCAGTAGTAGTAGTAGTAGTAGTAATAGTAGTAGTAGTAGTAGTAGTAGTAGTTGTAGTAGTAGTAATAGTAATACTAACAGTAGTAGTAGTAGTAGCAGTAGTAGTAGTAGTAGTAGTAATAGTAGTAGTAGTAGTAGTAGTAGTTGTAGTAGTAGTAATAGTAATACTAACAGTAGTAGTAGTAGTAGCAGTAGTA
>JAOBBB020215319.1:0-11607 GCA_025331005.2 Zoanthus gigantus | reverse complement strand
TGTCAGTGAGAGATAATAAGTTCCAGATTCTAATTGTCCTCACAAAATATGATTTTTGGTACGTAGTAGTCCTGCATGATCCTAGAATAGATAGTGCGTACGTTTTCCAAAACCAAGTTTGTTGAAAACTAGTCTAGAACAACCAACTCTTATTTTACTATCATTGTATCAATAATGTATCAATATTACTGTCGAAATATTATCGGTTTTATTGCCAGAGACACCAACTGGTAACATTTACTTCTGCTTAGTCATAACAAACTAAATGAAAACACAACTATATAGAGGATATTACACGGTGGGGCGAACATATGAAGTTTATCTTCGAGTGGAAAAATATCTCAAGTGAGCGCAGCGAAGGATTGAAATCTTTTTTCCACGAGAAGATAAACTTTATATGTTCAAACTAACGTGTAATTTTCTTTTATTACATAAATATGAGTGTTTCAAAAATAAAAAAAATAGACGAAAAACAAAGGAAAAACAAAGGAATGACGTCAGAGATATTTTCACTTGTGAGAATATAGAAAATATCTCACTCGTATCCTGGATGTTGTTTCGTATGGAAAATACGAGTTGTCTATTTTTAGGTAAAACACTCATATCTATGTAATAATACTTGTTAGGCAACTCGTGGAATTCTCGAAATCTATTCATATCTAGCTGTTGTTGTCTGTTTATCTTAGGTAGAAACAAAATGTAATGAAGTAAGAATAATTTCTCAAATGATTTTTTGAACCAAGAAACATCAGTGGTGAATGTGCTGTTGTGTTCTTTTTTCGTAATATCCATTCCTAACTGTTTCTTTCATTTTATTGAAGGAAATTCATGAAAATCGTTGGCACGAACAAAAAATTGTCAGCGAAAAAGGCAGCAGGTACGAACAAGTGTTTTGCTCAATTTCAGAGTAAAAGTTTCTATGACTTGCCTAACATGCACCTGTCATGGCCGAGAAGGTTTGGCGCTATTTACATACTTTAGACACTATTTGTGAAACGTCAATTAATATTATCTGCAATTCTTTTTAATTGCGTGAGTTCGACGAACGCTTTCTAATCTCGTTCAATGCTATAGCTTTTCGAGGCAAAATGTCGTTCACTGACTAAGCCTCGTTTCGACGTCCTACGTTGATCGATCAGGTTTTGACACCTCGTGACCCTTCGTGCAAAGTCTTTTCCTTTTCTTCGTGATCAACCAATTGGAGGTAGCAGAGGGTTTCTTTTTCAGAGCTTTTTTCTCGACTCTTCCTGTACAATTCTAACAATGCTAACGACAAATCAAACTCTCCGCGATTTACAATTGAACGAACGCACTTACATAATCCATGATTACTACATGTTTTTCATATTAAAACTATTAAGATAAGTATTTTTAAAAGCCTTGTGCATCTTAGTACTGACTCTTAACTCCGAACCCTGAAGTATCTAAAGTACAGAGACCATTGTCTTTCTCAGAAACACTTACAGTATCTTGTTGCATTAGCACAAGCAAAAGATCCTCGTGTGGAAGCCATGAATGAAATGATGGAAAGAATCAGAACTGGCAAAGTTCAGTTGAGATCAACAAGAGCTGTGAGTATTATATTTGTAGTATCACATTTTGTAATCGTAGGGTAGAATGGCTATTGTTTTCGGGGTATCTGGCTTAATCTATTCATACCATCTGAATCACAATGTACATGTTTCCCGATGCGTGATTGGCTGGGCAGGTGTAATCGTATGAATTCGCTGGGCTTATAAACATTCGAAGTAGTTCGATTGAGTTTGATAGAATTGAACCATGAGCTTCGGAGATGACAACCATGAATAGTTTGAACAACTCTTTGGAAAAGTATTCATGCGCATCTAAGATGCCGTATTGCAGAATATATGAAAATTTCCGGAAAACTGTAATTGGTACACATTCTCTTGTATATCCTAGTATCATTGTAATAAATTTGATGGCCACAGGGAACAAAACTTGTTTAAAGTTAATGCGTATTCGATCTTTAAATAAAGCATAATTTAATTTATTGAAAGCTCTAACCGCTGCGTTTGTAATGCTTCACGTCGGCTTATTCATCCAAAATGTGTGTGTCTACGTTCTCTCATTTTACCTGTGTAAAGTCGCATTGTTTAACTAACATAGTTTTGGTCAATCTAGTTTGGTATTTTAATTGTCTTTGTAGCACGCTGGCAGTCATGTATTATGCTATAAAAGTCTTCAGGATATTTTTTTAGAATATCCGAGATTTGCAGGCTGGTGATATTTAGGGCAGAGTCTTCCAATTCTTCTAGCGTATATGGGTAGCTAAAAAACGGTAGAACTGGGAGCAAACACTTAAGACATGTCCATGCGAGACGATACATTTCACATTCAGTCTGTGCATTTTACATGTTGTTAGCCATAGAAAACCTCACACGCGACGCTTTTTTGGTTTTAATAATATAATAATAATAATAATAATAATAATAATAATAATAATAATAATAATAATAATATAAATGTTTATACTCGGATTTTAGAGTAGCTGTGAAGCTAATTTCTCCGAGTTTAATACACACATGCATGACACAATTGAAAACCCCAACTGGTAGGAGGCAAACCAGTTGGTTATTTACAAAGTGTGGGGACATGACTCGGGGCTCACCCAAGACAAATCCAGACAGTTGTCAGAGTGAGATTTGAACCCGGAACATCCGCATGCAAATCCAGCACCCTGACCACTGAGCCACGCTGCCTCTTTTCTGATGGTTTTGTTGTAATTATCACATTTATGGTCCACGGGTACCCTGTGTGTATTCCTTGAGATCTTTTGTTTACATCTAGTTCTAAGACCTGATAAGTAAACCAACAAAATATACATATTGTATGAAGTGAAGCCGTGAAGGCCTGTCACCTCACTACATTATAAAATTGCACATTCTGCGCCATTTTCCTTATAAATTGCAAGTTTTAAAATTCTCTTTTTCGCGCTGAGATACAAATTCATGCGCGTGACGTCAGATGTCCAGCCATTCTGCGCTATGAAAAGTAAACGAAAAAAAAAATAGAAAGATAGAAAATGAAATAGAAATAAAAAAAAATTTTTTCAAAGGCACACTTTTTTTTAAGAAGCAATATATTTTAGCCGTCCCAAATTTTTTGAGGACTTCATTCATAACATTGCTATTGTGAGTTCTAAATTTGTACATCATACAGCCAAACAACCCGATATTGCAGTCACAAACTGATATTGCAGTTGTGGTATATGAATGTGACTTGTGGTATATGAGTGTCACTTGTGGTATGTGAGTGTCACTTGTGGTATGTGTGTGTGATTTGTGGTATATGAGTGTCACTTGTGGTATATGAATGTGATTTGTGGTATACGAGTGTGACTTGTGGTATATGAGCGTGACTTGTGGTATATGAGTGTGATTTGTGGTATATGAGTGTGACTTGTGGTATATGCGTGTGACTTGTGGTATACGAGTGTGACTTGTGGTATATGAGTGTGACTTGTGGTATATGAGTGTGACTTGTGGTATATGAGTGTGACTTGTGGTATACGAGGGTAACTTGTTGTATATGAGTGTGACTTGTGGTATATGAGTGTGACTTGTGGTATATGAATGTAACTTGTGGTATACGAGTGCGACTTGTGGTATACGAGGGTAACTTGTGGTATGTGAGTGTGACTTGTATATGAGTGTGACTTGTGGTATATGAGTGTGACTTGTTGTATACGAGTGTGACTTGTGGTATACGAGTTTGACTTATGGTATAAGTGTGACTTGTGGTATATGAGTGTAACTTGTTGTATATGAGTGTGACTTGTGGTATATGAGTGTGACTTGGGGTATATGAGTGTGACATAAAAACAGATAGTAGATCGCTTAACTTTTGGAAGCGAACTTTGAAGAATTACCGCAATTTCACTAGTATATTCTAGTTGTAGAGTGGATGACGTAGATTTGGGTGTCGATGTAAAATTGAGTATAGAAGTTGATCTGAATGTCGGGCGTAGTTTAGGGCAGCGACTTGGATTGTGGTTACTGAAGATCTTCGAAGACACTTTTTTTTTGTAGAAGATTCTTTTGTCAAGCCCTTAAAACAAACGTTCGTGAAAAATTCAGTCTAACAGACTTAGCTGTACTCAAAACACGTCTTTTCTTGCAGTTAACAGATTCAGATGAGAAAGAAACTGCTCCAGGGATGTCTGAACTTGGCAGTATTTTGGTCAGTAAGTACAGCTGAACTTATTAGAGTAGTGATATATATAACTTATTCCATTTTAACCAGTTTTACTTTCAAAAGGTTGAAGTATTAGCAATTTCACTATCAATTTAATTAACAATACTACACTTTTGAATTTTACAAACATGTTTCGACATTTGCATTCGCCATCTTCAGTACAATGTGAGTGATCCAACTGTAATAGTATTAAGGAGAATAATAACAGTAGATCTTTCTAGCTTTGGTTTTCACAAACCAGGAATTAAGTTTTAGCGTTAACTTTTTTCATGTTTTATTTAGAGAGGTATGAACAAAAGCCACAGTGGAAGTCTGTGTCCTTTGTCTCCTCCAGCAGTCGATGAATCCGTGAACACTTGGAGCAACGTCAAATTAAAGAAGACGCAACCTTTGCGAACAAGTTCCCAGACAAGTGACTCTTCTGAGAGTGGCGAACTAAATAAAATAATCCTCAGAAAGCCAAGAAGTAGATCTACAGGTGATCTTCTTGACAACTCGTCAAATGATTCTGCTACAGCTGAGCTTAAAATGATTCTTCAGAAAAAAAGAGCAGCTGCAGAACCAGGTAGCTTTACATTATTGTTTAATGTCAATATTTTGTTTCCTTTTTTAAATCTTCTCGTAGTCAGCAAACTAGAAGTTAAGTTTTATTGTGCGCTTGCAGACATGGTGCATTGACGAGCCCTTCGTCAAGTTCGCTTGGTGCCATTGATCACTTTCACGCTCAACTGTTGACGATGTTCTTTTCTTGCATCTTACCTTCTATACCTTTAGTATTCTACGTTTGTTTTTTGCTCTGTACTTTTAGTATTCTGTTTTTAGTTTAATACCTTTATTATTCTAGGTTGTTTTTGTTCTGTACCTTTATTATTCTGGGTTGTTTTTGTTCTGTACCTTTGTTATTCTGGGTTGTTTTTGTTCTGTAACTTTGTTATTCTGGGTTTTTTTTGTTCTGTACCTTTGTTATTCTGGGTTGTTTTTGTTCTGTACCTTTGTTATTCTGGGTTGTTTTTGTTCTGTAACTTTGTTATTCTGGGTTGTTTTTGTTCTGTACCCGAGAAAGTAGCTGAGCACCTTAAACACATGTAGAATGTAAACTGCCAATTTGGGTAAATGATTAGATTTTCCTTTGTAGATTTAATGTGTAACGAGCCTCCGCCAAGCCCTAAGGACACTGACTCGTCGGACAAATGTGGTAAAGAACAAACTAAAAAGATAGATATATTAATAGACACATATTAACGATAATCATCTTTATATAACCACGTCAAATTCATCATAAAGATACCATAATAGTAATACCAGCTTTGCTCTACCATAAAAGCCGTGACAAAATACTACTGTTTACATATTTGCGCTGTTTAAAATATTTCCCTTGATTTTCAGTTAAATAGCTTTAATCAGTAAGTTAATGTAATGCTATAAAACTAGGTTTAGTTCAAATTTTGATAGATCAATATTCATTAATATTTTCTTTAACAACACTCTTCTTATTCAGGTCGCTTGGAAATGAGTTCTAAAACTTAGATACGTTAAAAGTAAAACGTTACTTATAACAATAAGTATTTGCTATTTTTAAACCAAGCTCGAGGTCATTACTGCTTTCCACGTGTTTCTTCCTCCTTTCAGTGTTTGTTAATCTATAGCCTGCTTAGCTGGCGGTTTTGTGTTAGAGAAAAGACTGGGGAGAAGTTAGAAAGACCGCCTGCCTGAAAACTAAACTTTTTCGATTTCTCCCTCCGCCAGTGGACGGGAAAAACTGATTCGCTCTTTGCATTTGGCTTGTCGATCAAAATCGAGTAAATATGCAAGTTGTCTGGAGCAGCAAACTGTGACATTTTTGAATGAATTTATACAATATATGCTCTGTAAAACTGTTTAAAACAATAATATTGATTAAAGACAAGAAGCATAACAAAATTGATAATAAAAACAAAATTTTCCAAAACTAAAAGTAAAACACAGCAACTGAAAACTGAAGAATTGTCAGTGTGCAGTTAGCGGAGTTGAGATTATTTAAAATTTAACTGCCGAAGAATTTTCAGAAAGAATTTTAAAATTTGTTGTCGAAGTGCCACCTCAATTTCTGTTTGCTTCCACCGAAGTAATGCTCGAGAAGACGTTTCTCTGCTTTTTAAAGTATAGCGGCAGCAAACTACATGAGGCAGTTGCTGCCATGGTGGTAAATGAATCACACACAATTAAAAACATGGACAGGAAATGCCTGAAAATGACATATTAGATTATTAATATTACTTCTTTTCGGCTTTTAAAATGTGGTTGACAGCTTTATGTTTTTAACAAAGAGTATAACTTTTGTTTCGAGATATTAATTGCTGATTGTTTGCTTCAATTCAGTCTGGAGCAACTTAATATTACACATGCAGGTTTTAAAATTTTCAGCTTTTGGTAGGGCATTTTAAACTATCACAGAATTTTATTTTATTCTTTTCCATATAGAAAAATAAAATTCCACAGCGCCAATAGAAAACGGGTAGGTTTTTTGAAATTTCCAGTTTGTTTTGAAACTGAGACACATTTGTTTTTGATGGCAGCTCAACCTGCTTTCTTATTGGTCAGTTGCATTCTGGTGAATTTATTTGTTTAAGGAGGCGGGAAGCAAAATGCTAAGTTTTCCGGCAGGTAGTCTTTTTCTTCTTCTTCCCAATTTTTCATCCTAACAACAAGACTGCCAGCTACGCAGGCTAGGTTTATACAGATCACTGCCTACAGCAGAATGAGAGTCAACCATGTTGACTACCTAAGAAGGCCAAAAGTGTTAATGTAATGAAACTTCACCACTAACCACCAAAGAAGTAGTCAACAGTGAGAACAAACTGTCAGCTGAGAGTGTTAAACATCCTGCCCCATCTAGAGTGACAACAGAGACTACCTCAATTGCAATACAAAGAACAAGTTTGGGGAGAGTTGTGATGAAACCTGAAAGACTCAAAAGACTTTGTCTAAAAGAACTTACCAAACAAGTTAAAGAAAAACTTAAGTTGTTGTGTTAATTTTAGAAATTTTTTCAAGAATGACAAAGTAACTTTAACTTAGTGGATTTTGGGTTTTCCAATCCTTTATTTTCAAAGAAAGGGGGATGTTGCAATAAGATAGTTTACTGATGGCCTGGGCTCCCTATGTATAATTCCGTATTTAGAAAAAATAAAGTTAGTTGTTGTTTGCATGCCAAAATGGCTGTTATTCTGTTTGTGGTCTTAAAAGCCAAAACACGAAACAATTACGGCTATTCAAAACATGTGAAAACTTATAACAAAGGAATGCTGAAGTTGAAAAAAAAAATTCATATAACTGTAATTATAATAAATCATAAACATTTAGAAATATTGGTCATTTTCTTTTGCGAATGCGAAATTTGGTCACTCCTGAAGAAGCGGTTTTATGGATGGAACAATGCAATCAAGTTCAAAGCAAGAATCAAAATCAGCGATCAAGGCATACAAGGTTGGCGAGGATGTGCGAGAATACAGTGGCACAAGGGACATCGAACTTGTTTAAGATAAAGTCATTAAGTAGAAAGAGATTGACATTTTGCATGTGTTAACCCTAGACATGTTATAGTATGTAGTCCTTGCAGTGTCCCGATCGCAGCGACACTTCCCCCCTCCCGGTGTAACGGAACCGGAAGTAATATTAGTTCGCGCAACCGCAACTCTGCGTGGTCAGCTGTCATTTGGGGAGAGAAGGCAATATGGCAGCGCCCATAGTCAGTTGTTTTGTTTTCGATTGAAGAAGGCACTGAAGTGTAAGCGTTTTGAGTTTTGTTTTGTCTTTATTGACTACTTAACTGTATACCTTACCGATAATGTAAATTTTGTAGGTTTTACCATGTACGTATGCCAGCCAGCGTAACGAGTTGAATAAAGTTCAGTTTGTCAATAAATTGATGGTCAATCCATTACACTTACCTCCATAAATGTTTAAAGTCATTAAGTAATCAGTATTTTCTTTTGATAGAAATAAGTCACTCGGACAAAAGCGGTTTCATTACATCCTGATGTGTTTCGGTTTTTATTAACACCTAATGCAGTTCCACCACTTGTCTTGTCTCATTGTTCCATCAACAAAACTGCTTCTTTAGGACTGGCCAAATCTCGCAAAAGAAAATGACCAATACTTCTAAATGTTTATGATTTTATAGTGTATATTGATACCAGTAAGTAGCCATTCATGTATTTTGCCTACATCTTGTTGAAAGGAAAAACGGCTCTTCTCAGAGTGATGTTCATACATTTTGTTTGCCGATGTTTATGATTTATTATTGCCGTCAACTTTGTTTTCCATTGCAACTAATGTGTTTTGAAATGTTTTTTTAACCTCAGTTATGTGTTTCAAAAGTTTTTTTTTCATTTTCAGTATTTCTTTATTATAGGTTTTTACATTTTGAATAGCCGTAATGAGTTTGTACACACCAGATAACTTGGGAAAACTGTGTTCTGGTCCTTTGGTGGACTTGCATGGCTTGCTTATGAGGCCAAGGCCAACTGATCATGTTTGATTTTGCAGTGCTGTTGCTTGTTTGTACTTGTTGCTTTGCCTTTTGTCTTATTGAATATGTTTACATTCTTTGCTGCTTTTCCAGCAGATTGTTGGCTTGTTAAAATTATTGCAATTGTTCACATTTTTTTGACAACATCCACTTAGCTGTTTCATTTTTAATTATTAATAATAAGCTGTCTTATTTACCCAGTGAGGTTCAAGTAGTCAACAGCAAGTGCTCACTAAGTCTAAAACTAGCAGGTTTTTTTAGTCACTCTAAAAAATAAAATTTAGGCTCAAATTTGGAAATTTTTCTTTTTACGGAGTAAATTTAGAGTCTGCCATTCACGATTTGTTTTTTTTAAAAGTCAATAGGATGCTTTTGTTTCACAAAATCTGCACTTTTTTTATTTATCCAATCAGTGTACTACTTTTAACAAACTGTGGGTATTCCACAAAAAATATCCACTGCAGTTAAGCAATCAATATATATAAAATATATACCAACATTTTTTTAAGATATTTCAGACTTACCCTAAAAGTTACAGATTATTCTAAGGAGTGTATCTCCTCATTAATACTTACTGTGAGTTTGAGTTTCATCATCCTGTATGTCATGAACAGTTGTATATTCATTCCGAGAATACTTCTCACTGTATCTAGACAGCAATGCCCATCCATGAGGGTGAACCTCAAGAGAGGAAATACAAAGTGGATTAGATTCTTCAGGAAAATCTTTAATTCTTTCCACTCTATTTCTGTTTAAGTGAATATTCCCCGTTTCTTCAGCCAGATCTGAAGCAAGATACTCCAGATCTAAGTCGTGTATTACTGTCAAACGGCCTGCTATGGCTGAAAGCACCATTTTCGACCCATTTGGGCTTAGTTTCATCCGCGTCAGGTTTCTTACCCTGATAGCAATGCTACTTTTGTGTGTCCCAGAGTGCGAATATCGATTCAAATTCCAGATTCGAACATTGTCATCAAATGCAGAAGATATCAATCTACCCGAAGGCCGGTGGTATTCAATGCTTTTGACCCAATTGGTATGACCCTTGAGAGATGATAACTTTTCATTCAAATTGCGAACATCCCACAGCGCGATCGTAGCATCATCCGAACAGGTGACAAAACTCCGAGTGTCAAGAAATCGAACACAGTTAACACAATCGGTGTGTGCTCGACGAATGCATTTTATAAGCCTTTGGGAAATTGGGTCGAACATCAAAAAACTTCGCTTTTCACAAGCAGCAAGAAGAAGTCGTCCTTCGGGCGAAAATTCGACATTAAAAATGGCTCCATGATCACTATTTCCAATTGTGTCTTCAGGCACCCAGATATCCCTGAGAGAAACATTCTTGTAAAACTTGGATCTTATTGTGTCGTTTTTGAATCCGTATCCCTCCTCGCGTGCACGAAGATAGTGTGGACTTTTCAGAAACTTAGGGAAGGTCTTAGGATGATCTACTTCAAGTTCTACTTTAGTGTCCCGCTTCGATTCTCCCATAACTAAATATTGAACATCTTTTTATGACCAAAAACTTGTATGTCCGATCTGGCTTTGCTGCAGCAGGAAACTCGCCTCAGGCTTCCTCTAATCTATCCGGTCTGGTCAGTTGCTTTTACCGAAGGCTCGTTTCATTCATAGAATTTCAAGATGGCCACTGTTGAGTCTGTCGTTAAAGAGTTTTTTGAAGGATCGAACGGGACCATAATAGCCGTTATTGTTGCATTTTTTGTGGTCCTTCTAACGTCAGGTAAATATAGGGATAATTTCCGTACTGGGGTGTACTTATTATGCATGCAGTTTCATCGCGTATTTTACTATAGAAGTTAGGGTCTGGGTAAGGTTTAGTTCGTATGACTTAACAATAGTACACCCCAATACGGAAATTTTACCTAAATATATAGGAGCCAGTTTATGGAGCAACTATTAATTCATTTTTTGCCGTTTTGTATGCCAGCTTAAATTTTATTTATGGTTATTCCTTTGTAGTTGTGTTTAATCCTTTTTTCTGACGTTTGAAATGCAGTTTTATTCAATGAAACAGCCTGTCTGTTATGGTTTCATTTTTTTACACACTAATGTTATGCGAAGACCTAGTTTATTTTTTGTTTATTTTACTCTATGTGACCTGTTAAGAATTTAAGACATTTGTACAGACCTCATACACATCCTTTTCACTGGCTTTCTTTGCATTCTTCTCAGGCAATGCCTAAAGATAAATCTAAAATAAGGTAACAAGCAGTTAATAGACTCGAAAATTGAAAACGAATTTCCATTTTCAAGACATTACCTTAATACTGGATCAGAGCTTTTAATTTTTAATAACAAAGTGTCTCGGTGTTTGACAGTTGTATAGCGATTTAATAAAACTCTGTGTCGTAAGTCATCAAATTTCTCAAAATTACACCAAATGTACCAAGATATAATTCTTACCCCAACCCTAACTCCTAAACCTAACAGTGATTTTGAGAATTTTTGGTTGCTCATAAAACAAGCTTTGTACTTTCAATATTTCTATATTTTCTCAACAATCCAAAATATCAGAAGTGTAAATTAAACCTCACTTTATGAACAACCAAAAACTCTCGAAATCACTGTTAGGGTTGGGGTATGGAATATAGCTTGGTATATTTGGTGTAATTTTGAGAAATTTATTGACTGTAGGAAACAGAGTTTTATTAAATCCCTATATGACTGTCGGACACCGAGACAGCATATTTATAAATCTTGTTCTTGAAACTTTATAGTAGATAAAATATTGCATGTTAATGAAAATGAATTTGTTGTGAATGCATAAAATATTGATGGCAGGGTTGAACCCTTTTCTGTCCGCCATGGCAGTATTAATTTTCAAGTATTTCAGGGGTTTAAGAGCCAATGGACTA
>JAOBBB020215224.1:0-11609 GCA_025331005.2 Zoanthus gigantus | reverse complement strand
AACAAAGGAATGACGTCAGCGATATCTTCACTAGTGAGGATATGGAAAATATCTCACTCGTATCCCGGATGTAGTTTAGTATGGAAAATACGAGATGTCTATTTTTCGGTAAAACACTCATACCTATGTAATAATACACATTAACTTTATTTTTTATGCTTTTTGGTTTAAAGAACCCGCATTGAAAAGTTTTTTGTATCTTTATGATGAGTTATAGAAAATCGTGTAGAGTTTTCTGATCGTATAGTGTTAAAGTGCTACTGCAGTGAAAAGTGAGAGCATTTTTATGCCTGCTTTGTGCGTAACTTTTCAGTCACTTCGACAAAGGCTCAAGTTAGAGCCGATAGCTTAGGTAAGATTTTAAATCTTACCTACTACACGGCGTCGTCTCAGAAGTTTAACTTTCAATAGTACCTATTCACCTATGTAGATGAATTTCCATTAAAAAATCACTTTTATTTGTTTGACAAGTTCTTTCAAACTTTATCCTCAATTCGTGCTAAACTTGACAATCTGTTAAACTTTAATGAAGTGAGTAATAAAGGTGAAGAGACAAAGAGAGATTAAGTTCTTGTTAGGAGCAATATTTTATTTTGTGAGCAATACAAATGTTCGAGTGGGATACCAAGAATTAAACTCGCGACAGTAAAGGTTGATCTTAATTGCACAGGCAGCTATAGCTATCTTTGTGAAAGGAGAGACTAGTTTCAAAGCTTTTATAAGAAATTGTATTAGAAGATATTTCCTTTGTTTTTAGCTCATTCATGCGCGCGCATGCCCAAGCAATGAATGAGTATTTTGGGGGTAAAATGTCGACGGAAGTGGTTGTAGACCAAAATTTGTGGACGGAAATTGTGGACCGTAGATGGAAGTGAAAGTGCCCTGCGAGCGTGGCTCCGTGGTAGAACTTTTGACTTTCGTGTGCACGGACCTAGTTCGAGGCCCGCACTGACCTTTTTTTATTTTTGTTTTTCTTTTCTTTTCATTTTTTTAAACTTAAAATTGCCTAAAATGCCTTTTTCTTACTTTGTAATTCAATTTAATATTAAAACATTTGGGAAAAAATTATGATTTAATCATTAGACTTTAATATTATTGATATTGTCCATTACATAAATGAGCTGGCTCTAAGAGCCCTTTGACTAAATCATGAAAAACTATCTACAAATAGCAAAAATATAGTATCCTTACCTCATTTGTGTGTTCATTGTTAGTTCTCTAATCAAAAGAGGACACACTTCGCTAATAAGTGATTATTTTTAGTTATAAACATTGACGTCAGTCATTCTTCGCCTGTCACAGGTCCGTCTGCTGACTGGTGTGGGAAGATTCCACGAGATGTCTTATGTGTTTGAGACATTGTTGAAGCATCATCATTTTGAGCTGCTTTGCAGAAGGGGCATAGATAAGGTATCATGGGTATTTAAACTTTTACGGCCTTTGGGGGTGGGTGTAGAATGCAGAATGCGACACGGCCATCGGAAAAACGCAGACTTTTCTATAATGATGACCGCATTAAGTTTCCATTCGAGAACTCTAAGTAATTTTAGGGTTCGGCGTTGGGTTTATGCTTGGATATCCTTCCACTAACACAGTATACTGTAGTCGCGTTCTGCTAATTACACCCGCCGAACCTATGGCTATGTGTATCACGGGTATTTAAACTTTTACGGGTCAGAAGCCAGCTCTGCACACAGGGGACAAAGGTCAAGAGCCTGTAAAACATCCGGGCTTTTAAGCACCTTTCCCAATGCCTCCATGAGGTATCGTTTGAATGAAAAAAAAAAAAAAATTCAATATTGAAAATACTATATTGGCCATCTGATCTGCTATTTAAAATCGTTACAATTATTATGCAAAACAACCCGCTGGCTTCTGAAACAGCGACTTTTCATATCGAACAAACCTTTATAGCAAAAATGGATAACAGAAACGAGGAAGCTAGTAATTTAAACAACTCCAGCTTGAAAACCAAACTCCGATCGTTTCTGTTGTTTAAAACTGTTGCAGTTATTATGCATTTTAAAACAACCAACAGGCTACAGAAACGGAAAGTTATTTCCCACATTAAACAAGCCAAGACTAGCAAAAGTGATTTTAAAAATTGAGCCAAAGCGCGTAATTTAATTGATTTTGAATTTTTTTAAAAAGAAATCTTTAAAAAGTTTTACAAATTGAAGGCATTGTCAATGTTTTTTAATCAACTTTATTAGAGATATCGAATTTGAGAATTCCTCAAAAAGATATATGAGTTAAGCCTACGTAATAAATGCGAAACGTCTTTATTGTAATCATCATTTTTGTGAGACCTCTTTTCATTTTTTGTCATCCTCATCATCATCACCATCATCATCATCAGTACCATCGTCATCATCAGTACCATCGTCATCATCAGTACCATCGTCATCATTATCACTACCATTACCATCATCACCATCATCATCACTACCATCGTCTTCATCATCACTATTATCATCACTACTATACCATCATCATCAGCATCATCATCATCGTCATTATCACTACCATTACCATCACCATCATCATAATTACCATCATCATCATCACTACCATCGTCATAACTACTACCATCATCATCATCATCACCATCATCACCATCATCATCACCATCATCATCACCATCATCATCATCATCATCACCAGGCATCACCACCAACGAAGCGATTATAATCATCATCTTTGATTATCATTATCCTAGTTTTCATAATCGTAGCAATATATTTTAAACCTCGAGCAGGAAAACAAGTTAAAGGTGGCTCTACTGGACTATCTCAAGCGCTATCACCCGGATGATACTGAGAAGTATACCATGGTTGCATATCACTTCAGCATGTACAGGGAAATCGCAGAGAACTTGGAGAGCTCGGCAATAACACAGCTAAAAACTCTGAAAGATTTTGTCATAGGTCAGTTATATCCTTCATTTTGTCAGGCATCTTTTTGTTTTCTGAAATTCTGCGACTTATAGTTGTATTTAGTATTTACCAAAGAAACTGGTATCCATTTTTGTGAGGTTTGATTGCTGGGCTCCCGTAACTCGCGATACAGTAAAAATCCGTGTATAAGAACACTTGGATTAAGAACACTCAGGCTGAAATTTGGTCAAAAAGATACCATATACATAAGAACTCATTCAGCCTGAAAAATAAAAATTGTTCTTGTATAAAAAAATTTGCCTTTCGTGTAAATTAGAAATAGTAACCAACACATGAGGCAACTAGTAACAACAACAAAAGTTCGAATCCGATGATGACTTAGACAATTATCAAATTTGCTAACTACATGCTCCCTAATTAAGTTTTAAAATTTGTTAAGTTTTTCCGAGTATAATACAAGAACTGCTAAGTTTCCCCAAATGTAATGCTAGTTACGTTCAATCCATAAGTTTATTAAAGTATTGCGTTTGCACTCCATTGGTTTCATCGACTGATAGTATATACAGTACTGTTTTGTTATAGAAAAATATTTAAGAACGCCTTAAGAACACTTTCAGACTGATTTTGAAGTAATCACCCGATATATAAGAACAGCATCAGCCTGAATCCCCAAAACACCTGTTCTTATATGCGGGTTTTTATTGTATCCAAGACTGTTAGTTGATTTTGAGGCGGAAGTCAAAATATCAGGAAGCGCGCGTGCCAAAAATACAAAAAAGATTTACATTGTATTGTTCACTTTGAAAATGAAGTACATTTTATCCCATTATTATGGTAAATACTAAAACAACTATCCCCTCAGGGTCGGTGCCTAGGGCTAGATATATACCTCGACGCTTCGCTTCTACCCTTTGGGAGGAACAGTTGTTAAATATAAGCCATGTGCCGTAACATTTCTACCATGAAAAGTGTTTAAAAGCAATGTTATCTCACTAAAGGTTCCTTTTTCTTATTTTGTTGTTGTAAAATTTTTGAGAAGTCATTAAAAAGTCTTAACTTTGTTGGCTTTTGAGCCGCAGGAACCCTGAAGAAGTTGTGTAAATATTTTCTGTTAAAGAAAAAACTAAGAAGAACTAAAACACCAGTGAAAAACTCCAATTTAATCTTAGCTTCTGATGAAATATTAATAGTAATAGTAATAATAATAATAATGATGATATTAATAATGAGAATATCAGATTTATATAGCGCATTTACCATATGAATATATCCAGATGCGCTTTTACAAGCAAAACAGAGTTGTCCGTTGAGAGACTTAGATCGTACATAATAAAAATGCTCTCAGCAGAAGAGACAGACCACACAACATCGGGATCACTACCCTACTCTACGATAGATGTGTGCGGGTTCTTTTAAGTCGCTCGATAGAAGGTCTGGATACTAAGCCTTCGGTTTAACGAGAAGACGCAAAGGTCTAATTATTTGCAGATAGGAAAGGCAGCACCTTCTCATAAATTATTTTAAGACCTTAAGTGTTGGACCGGCCTGGAATCGAACCCAGTCTCCCGCACGATAGACTGTCAGCTTACCAACGAGGCTAACCAGGCGGCGGTTGTATCAGATAAATATCAGAAGTAAATCAAATATCAAAAAATGCAGAAAAATAAATCGCTTTGTGGCGTTTGTTGTTGTTTTTTTTCAGCTGCGACACCTGAACTCGAAGCAAAGTTGAATTCCATAATGAAATCCTTTTGTTATGCTTGCGATAATTACTCTAAGGTTTGTATTGTGAATCATTATTGCAGGTTTTGTGTTAAATATTCCGTTAGAACTATTTGTATTTTCGTTCGTTTTTACCTTTTGTCCAATTGAAGAGCCATTGAAGACTTTGAGTTATCAAACGTTTAAACGAAAATTCAAAGTCCATTTGCTTAATTAATATAAATAATTCGTATTGTTCGCATTTACAGATAAAACTATCTCATTTAGTTAGAATCTGTGTGTGTACATGTTTACCGTTGTTATATTTAATATTTATGAACAATTTATTTTTATTTTTTTCCTTCTACTTTCCTAACTAAATGTTCACAATTTCAATTTCTCTGTATATTGTGCACCTGACTAGATGAGCTTATATAGTTATCTCGGGTGTCCAGCCACTATTTTATTTAACTTTAAAATTTTGTTACCACAACACTTGCAACTATAGTGGAAATAAAGTTTTGTTGTTGCTGTTGTTGTTGTTGTAGTCCATTATAACGCACAGTGTGTTGCGGTTTATGTTCTAGGAGGGTTGCCAGAGACACTCTCAGAACTGTCTCAAACAAGCAAGGCTGATTCAGTTACAGATTCAACTATTGCCGTCGGGGACTCGTGTGATTAATCTGGACGATCACGAGTTACAGCGATTCGCAGCAAAACACGGATATTTTTTTGAGGTAAGCAATGTTTAGACTTTTTCCCACGCTTTTCTTTGCTTTGGTGTTACAGGTTGTGTTATCCGCAGAGCTGAGTTGGTTTGAGGACTCCAAAGAACAATAGCTCTAATTAATGAAAACAAAAGTTGCACGTTGGAATGTAGCGTGCTGACCGCCTGCTTTCCGTCGCCTTCACTGATATGCCGTGGAAAGCTCACTTTTGGGGTTCTGTGGACAACGTGAACGTCGAACAGCAAAATTTCACAATCTTTGTTTGCCTTCGAGGCTGAACCTTTTACCTTTTTCTGTTCGAGAATCTCGTGCATAGTCCAAAGGGAAAATTTATCGATGATCTAAAACGGAAAAAGTAAACGAGAAATAATATTTTTTACAATTGCCGTCGTCTTTGCCCCAGTCCCCGTTTCTTAAAGTCCCTACTAAATACTATAAAACGTTGTTGGCGGTTCCGCTTAATGTTATTATGACAAGAACAGATATACAGCCTTAAACTTGATCCCAGTACTTCCTTAAAATGGCAGTAATGGACCGGCCCATGTGGCTTTAAAAATAAACCTTTGTAAATGATTTACTTGCAATTACTTTAACACTGCTTACAACTGGGCTCTTCAGAGTTAGTTTTCGCGCGCTTTTACCCTGCCTACGTCCGTCGTTGTAATACTCGCGCTGCTCAAGTTAAGAATTCGCGCCAAAAACTCCATAATGTTTCACCAAATTAACGCAAATTTTCTAAAAGTTAGATTCATATAAACTGAATAAACGAGTAATGCGACATTTCTTACACCACGGAACAAACTCAGTGACATTGATGGACAACTAAAAATATGACCAGCTCTCTCAGTTTTTGCTTCATGGCTCAGTTTGTTAGAACGCTTCACAGATATCGCAAAGATCCTGGGTTCGAATCCCGTTGAAGCCTGGAAGATTTTTTTTTCAGGTGTTGTGGCTTCATAGTTCAGAGAATACATGAAGGCTGCTTCGGTATTGGAGAGGTCCTGGGTTTTAATCTCGTTGAAGCCTGGAAGATTTTATTTTCAGGTGTTGTGGCTTCATAGCTCAGAAGGTACGTGAGGGCTGCTTCGGTATACGCAGAGGTCCTGGGTTCGAATCTCATTGAAGCCTGGAAGAGTTTCTATTCAGGATTCTTACTACAAGAATTTCATAATATCATTAAGTTTGTTTGACTTTTTTTTCCGTTTCCAGGCCCTGTTAGTGACCGATGCATATGGCAAGCGTGGCTACAGTATCTGGGTAGACGCAGTGTACACTCATGTCGTATTGGGAGGAGATTTCAAGTACTTTCACGACTTGAAGTCCGCCATCTCTCTTAGCAGCGTCTTGTTTGTTGATGTAGTAAACAAGTGAGTCAAATCTATTGGTTATTTCTTAAATTGTTTTTGAATTACTGGTTTTTAAGTATACATGTAAAATTGTAAATAACACCGTTTAAAATACAAGAAAATTATTTAGAGAGACGTTGCTTGATGGCTCTTTTAGACACAAATTCCAATTTATTTTATATTATCTCCGGCAAATTTGTTGCTTTCCTTCCTTTACATGACTTTTAAAACTCCCAAAATAGTTCTACTTGAGGCCCCGAAATGTTTAGATGTTTGTAAAGAAAACTTTAAAATTGCTTTAAATTTTACATTTTTACTTTTTTTTTGTGCAAATGTTGGAACGTTTGCGCATGAACGAGGATTAATTCTAATATTTAACTGTATTTAGTTTTGTGTCTTTTGTGAAGGTAGAGGCCCTTCTATATGGCTTTTTTTAGACTTCATTTGTGAGTATTATTAACGTTTTATATTTCATCACTACTATAGTATCGAATCAAATGACAGTGGACCTTCTTAAAGGGAAGCTGAAGCCCAAAATTATGTTTTTAATATGTTAAACTACATCTGCTTGAGATTTAAGAAATGTTTTTAATACCGATTCCTCGATCCGTGTCCTTAGAAATAAATAACAAAATCTGCTAGCTCTTGACTAAGAGAGACGCATACTTGCGCCCGCGATTTAATAAGGTTGTTAGTCCTGACGTCACAAAGTCAAGAACCTACTCTCTTTTCTTTTTGACGAACTGTAAGTCTTCTGTGAAGGTGAATTGTAAACAGATATAGCTTTGTAAAATAAAAATAGCGTCTCCACTTGAAAATTTCGCTAAAATTTCAAGCGATAAACAGCGTGAACATTCGATTTAACGTTGTGACGTCAGAGGCAACTCTTCTGAGCCCGCGTTAAAAGTGCAATATGGCGCCTTAATGGCGGTTTTGCTAGTCTATTTTGTAATAACTTTTTCAAAATACAGATTAGCGGATCGTTCCAAAATCTACATTTTTGAAATCTCAAATATATGTACACCAACATATCAAAAAATAGATTTTGAGTTCAGTTGCCCTTTAGAGCAGAAACTTATTGTGCTACAGTTCATACCCTAAAACATTCTTACTCTATCCCACGTGACCTCATTCCCTCGTCAGCGTTACTTTTATGATAACGCACTCCCTCCCCGATTCATATCGACGCGAGGTTTGTCTAAGGAGACAACAGCCTCTGTTGTTATCCAGTTCGTCCACTGACATTTTTTCTGTCTTTGTTAGGTACAAGAACGAAGGTACGAGGTCATCTCAAATCACAGTCAACTTAAAGAAGTTGCTGAGTTATGTGACGGAGGCTCGTATTCGCTATAGGCTCGCTACGGACCTGAATTTCAGGGACGTTGCATCCTCTATTTTGGAAGGAGATGGTGGATCCTACCTTAGAGATATAATGGCTCCTTAGCGTGACACAAGGGTGTAAACTATGATACAACGCATGGTTTCGTTCGAGAATCTTTCACTGTCTGACAAGAAGCCATTTAATGGAAGCGTAACGCTCAAAGTATTTTTTCTTTATAAGCTAAGGGACGGTACGGACCACTTGATTTTTGTGGAGGGATGAGCTGCAAAGAGGACGCTCTAAGAAAAAAAAAATTGCTAAATTGGGGGAAACCTGTTGTGCTACACTTTTACGGAGAAAAGTATCTGGCTTGTTCGCCTGCGCGAAAAAAATTCCTTCATGGACTGAATCTTTCAACTTCAAGACTGAAAAATAGCGATGATTTTACCGTAAAAAATATAGGGACTTCATATAAGAGTAACTTTTGAAACTATAAGGCGACTTAGGAGGGGCGATTGTTTTTCATAACTCTGTAATAAATTGGGCAAAACACTCACAGCGTCTTCTTGTTGCTCTCGATAATCAGATAAAATTACAGAAGGTTTTTTCTTTGAATTTATTGGCTTTTATTTAACAAACATTTACCACATTTTACATAGAAAAGGAAAGATTGAAGAATATAAAAGAATGACAATGTTTTCTGACGAATTATTTCTGAAATAGTTTTTCGCCCTTTCCCCGGCACGGATATTTTACAAACATTTTCTTTATGAAATTTCGGATGTTTTTTTACAGATTGAAAAGAGTGTATATGCTATTATAGTATATGAATATTTATAATGGTGTTTTACCAGAAGCTAAAACGCTAGTATTTTTTATATTTTCACCAGTTAAGATATGAAAAAGTGGATATATTTTACAATTCGCCCCCTATGAAATCATAACGACAAACGATCGCTCCAAAAGGAGGGGTTTATTATATCATTATAAGATTGCAAACTCTTCCAAGCCATTGGTGGTTTTCGATCCGAAATTGTGTTTAAAGCTTTGTTTTATTAGATCGAATCGATTACCAAACTAAGCGGAAAGTTATGCCTGCTTCACATATGACCGAGACTGCCTGCGACATTTGCGTCATTTGTGAACCAGGCTTTAGCGGGAACCTGGGACCAAGTTTCAAAGTGCGGAAGAACTAAGATAATTTGTCAATATTTGCAGCAGGTATATTTGAGATTTTGAAAAGTCTTTAAAAAAAATGTCAGATCCAGTTGATGAATATGAAGAATACAACTACGACGAGTCTCTTCATGGGGCAGGTCAGTCTAGAAAAGGAAAGACGAAAAAGGAAGCTTGCCAGAACAAGAATGCTTCGCACCATTTTGGTCACTCGGAAAGAAAAGCCGCGGAGAATATACAACATGCGGAGGACAAGAGAAAAGAAGAGGTACTAAAAAAACAGCAAGCACAACAAAAATAATAGCTGTTGGAGCTATTTCATTGATTTTCATTTTTTGAGGTGTTGGGATTCTTTATTATTGTACCGACGTCGCTGTTTTACATAAATTATATGCCAGTCATGTTGATAAAATGTGACTTGTTAAAAGCTGCATGGTCCGTGGTGAGGTTACTTGTTAATGAGTGGTTTTCATACTACATATCGAACACCGAACAATCGTGATCCTACTGTGAAAACATTTGCAAGGATTCGCCGCTAATGTGCTTGATATTTCATAACCTTCTTTATAAAAAGATACTCAATTCTTCAATTGTTTGCATTCCTTGAATTAAGATGTACACGTGGCATCTTGTAAAGCCAGGATATATTCGCAATGGATATATGGTAAACTACGTTTACGCGATGCTCTCGTGAAGTTTTGCTTTGGATAAATAACATCTCCGTCGACAGGCCTTTTAGTTGCCATTATAGTTATAAATATAGTATTTATAAAGCGTTGCTATATCTAATTAGTTTTAATACTAATTTCCATTAAAAAGATTTGCATATTATTTTAGTGTTGTTGTTATGTCATCAGTAAAACTAGTAAAAGTTAAATCGTATTCTATGTTGCCAATCAGTGAGCAAAGCACTCTTAAACTGTTCTTGCTTTATTTGTATTTTTAAGTAAATTTAACAGTTTCCTATATTTACTTCATAAAATATAACAGTTATAAAGGAATGTTGGAGCAATTTTAGAATACCCCGACACTGTTGTTAATATAATTTTGCACATTTGTTTTTAGAGAACAACGAATGTGCAGGATAAATCACCATATCATTAATGACATTGTCAGGGTATTGTAAAGTCTAGCCGGAATGTTATATTCTACTCATGACGAATATAAATTATTTTTTAACTAAACTATATTCATTACAATCAGACAGTATACAGGAATTGCCATCTCTTTATTTGGCAAGCCTAATGCAATGTAGTTATATTACATGTTTTTTTTTTGTTTTTTTTTTTTTTTACGCTTATTTGAACAGTGCTGCATTGTATATTGTTATTCGTATATATCATAAACACCAAGATATTAATTTTTACGAATGCAAGTAGGCTATAATTTTGAGACACCTTTGATGGCTTACTTTATCTGACACCAGCTAATATATCTCCCACTCCATACCCCCTGGGAACTATACATTCCACACTGGTATTCATTCCATATTGTTAGAAAATACATTTCATTATGGGTGTGGGAGAGGGGGGTATCAGGAGAGTTTGAAGAATATTGTGGGGAGGTCATAAAAGTTTTTTAGCTTTTAGCTTTGAACGTGAAATCTACTTTTGAGAACGGTGATTAAGAACAAAGTTTACAATATTTTTAAGCGGAACAGACTTGGCTGTAAATAATCCAATACTAACAGAGACTAGTATCAGAGTATTTTACTGACACCTTTAATGCCCATTCAGTGTCTGTGTGGTATTTTTAGTGATGGTGTTGTGGGGAAGGAAAGGGGTTCATTAAAGTTTTGGTCATCATTTTGGAGTTGCTGTCTTATAGGGGTCAGGTAAAAATTAAAAGGGGTACTTAACCCTTCAAGCTTCAAGCCGTTTAGCCAAACATATTCCCACAAGGGGGGTTTGATGATCCCTCCCCAAGATTTTTGTTATATGTGGACCGATCAACATGAAATTTGGTATGAATGTTAATTGGACTTCAAACTTTCATTTAATACTAATTACGTGATAATTATCTTGTTATCATGGTGACCAAGGCATAAAATGATAATGGCCGCCATCTTGGATTAAGTTTCAGTTTTTTAGATCTGGTCTAAAACTGAGAGATAAAAGAAATGGATAGGAAATACTGTTTTATGTGATAGAAATGCAAAATACTGGAAAGAACAAAAAATAACGACTATTTTTCCAGTTTTAGAAAAAATTTTACAAAAGTTTTATAAAAATCCAACTTTCGTGACTGATGACATCATTTAATTAATGTCAAAATATGTATTTGTTATCAAGGAACAGTTGTGCCAAAGCTTTTGGCAATTGATCAAGGTGTTCAGATTTGAGGCCAAAAAAATCGAAGGGGGTCCATTCAACCCCCCCGGGAAGCTTCTCGGGTTAACACTGAAACGCCCCCGTCCCCCCCTGCCCAAGCGCGAGGTAAG
>JAOBBB020215134.1:0-11610 GCA_025331005.2 Zoanthus gigantus | reverse complement strand
CAAATCCCAAATATGGCAGTCACTGGACCGAATCGCTAATCGCGACATGAAGAAAAAGAAAAAAGAAAAAAGAAAAAAGAAAAAGAAATCGAACCCAAACGTTGACTCGTGGTACCACGAGTAAATAAAAGTGAGTTTTAAAAAACAAGAACTGTCCGAACTGAGTCACTCTTGTTGTTGATTAATTTCATGTCGGCGTTGATCCATTATAATTTTTATAGTTAGTTTCTTGCCTTCTGACTTTATCTGTTCATGCCTTAATTCTACACATTTCCTACTTCGTTAAACGGCGAAAGTTAGGATAAATAACCACGTAACGTTTATACAAAACAGCTTTCATTTCACAGAGGCATTTAATTCCTGAATTTTTCTGACCAAAACTTAAGACTGGACTTGTTTTTTTAAAGTTGGTCCTTATGAAGATAAGAGCGCTTATACGTTGTGCTGTTATAGGAAAACTTTCAAATTATTAATTGTTGAATCGGATTAATGGGTGTCTTTAACATACTGCATGAAGAAAAGTATCATAGAGCCGGCTAGTCGTTTATTCCGAGTATTTGTGTGCGTGTTTTTGTATGATATTTTAAATTTATTATTAAAGTGCTTTTGTTTAAAAAAGGAAAGCAACACTAGTACACTGCCGCTTTCGAAGATCTATATCGCGACGTACATTAGTTAACAAGAAAATGCGAGATAAGATGCAATAGGATTATGTCTCGGCACAATTAGTATATCAACAGGCTTGCCATGGTCCTTGAAAATCCCGGAAAGTCTAAGAATTAGGAAAAAAAGTTCTTAACTCCCACAAACAATAAAAATAAGATTTGTTTTCAAATATCTGTGATTTGACATATTTTTAAACGTTAACAAAAATGCGACTCTGCAAAGCTTGACTTTTGTCGAGACGTCACCTCTTAGCTTCTAAAGCGACTGTCATTGGTTGTTTTTCATTGTTATGCAGCAGTCAGCCAGTTCAGTAAAGCCGAATTGTAAAACTTGTAAATGTAGTTATATGTCTATCGTTGAAATGATTTCTTAAAAAATGTCGGTAAAGCATTTAAGTTTCACTTGATAGAGAAGGTCCTGGGTTGATTGTACAGGTCCTGGAAATTCCTGGAAAATCCATTGAATTTCACATCCATTGTTGAACTGGTCCAGCCCTGCATGTATAAAACAAAACAAGCAAACCCTTTTGTCTTTTTTTTTTGTTATTATTTTAGATCTTTTCTTAACTTTAGAATTAAGGCTAAATGTCAGAACTGGTTTTATTGAAAAAGAAAAGACAGAAAGTTAGTATTTTTTCCTTGATCAATATTCTCGAAGTTTTACATTGACAATTGAGAGAAGGAAATTGCAACAAAGCTTTCTTCCTGCTTATAGATTGTTCTGGCGGCGGCGAACAATCCTTTGGAATACCAAGCTTTATTCTTGATGAACCACTTCTAAAATGAGTACGCGTGTCTAAGCCAAACTAAGCCGCTAATTTCACATAAACTATTATGTTTGTTTGTTCAGTAGCCGGTTTAATCCATGAGGCAGCTAAACGGAAACTGGCGGAGGATTAGCCAAAAGTTCATATATAATCTCGACAAAGAACAAACCGTTATAAAATTCTAAGCATTTAATCAAACTGTTATTGAAACGAAGGTGTATAATGGATTTCGTGCACAGTTATTCAAGACGCAAAAACTACACCTTTATTTCAATTCAATGAAGTTTCGTTTTCGTTTCGTTTCGTTTCATTTCATTTCATTTCTTTATTTTACCACCGTTGATATAATGGTTGTAAAAACAAAACTGTTGTTGTTCAAACAAAAAATATTTATAATTGCCAAACAGAAAACTCGGATATCAGACAACTGTAGTAACCAAAAATATCCGCGACCTTAAACGGCATACAGCACTGAGGACGCAGTACCAAGTACCAAACGCTTTCTCGCTACCATGTCTCAAGTTGAAACCACATCTCGACCAACATTTGAATCTTTGTGTAACATTCTTTTTCGATAAAGCTGGTTAACATTGTTTCGTTTTTACGAGGTTGACAAACAGGGTGTCAGTGTTTACTGGGAGAAACTGCAATGGATTATATATAGCGTCCCGTCCAGGTGTATCAAAGACTCCCATCCGCTTAGTACATATATAAACATTTCAAATATGGAAACCAGAGTTAAGTGTCATTTTACATTGGCCAATACCTTGCAAAAAGGATTTAGCTCGAAAGCAAGTTGCCTAAATACACGGTTAACAGCCCATTCAATTAGGAAAGAAAGAAGGCTGCAACAAAACTAAAATGGGCAGAACAGTTAAGTAAGAAAGCAAAATATATCAATAACTCTTTAAAGGCTAGCTATAAAGTAAAAAGAAATTGAAGCGCAAATTATGAAATTTATTTTGGTGAGGACATTTTTCATTTCAAATTTCAGTACTATAATATCCATCAGAAATCCATGCTAGGTCAGTTTCCAATAGGTTAATTTAGTTTACAAGATGTTTTCGAAGTTTTTATTAAAACTTAAAGTTTTAGTTTTTTCCTTTTTCAGTTTTTGGGTTCATATACTAAAAACAATTTTGGTTGTGGCAGAAAAGGTGCCAAACAAGACTAAGAAATCATTTCAAAAGAGATTGTACTAAATCCAGAGAGAAACATTTGTTTTTGCAGTAGCTCGTTTTACAAGTTGTTTTTCAGACTTGATGTTTTAATTTTTTCTGTTTGTTCGACAAAACAAAAGCAGCTTACTGCAAAATAAAAGCAGCGCACTTCTTATTATTTTTGTCTCAAGTAATTAATATTTTCCAGACGGCTCGAATCAAAGAATCTTTTTTTTATATTAATAGTTTCGAGGAGTCTATGAAAAACAAAAAACAATCAACTCAGAAACTCACCTCAGTAACAGTGTTTCAGTAAGTATTTATATTAATTACTACTGCTACGTACAGTCTTCTTTTTTTAAACCAACAAGGCTGAGCCCATGACGGGTTTTCAACCCACGACCTTCCGAACAGCGGGCGGACGCTCTATCCATGCACTGAGCAGGGAAGAGAGAGGTTGGGCGGGGAAACGATCGCGAGCGGTCTGCTCTTGCTGAATGTGTGATGCAGGAGTAGGGCCTCGGTACTAGGGCGCTCTGATTCTTCGCCCGGCTTTTAAATTCAAAAGTTGAAGTCAACCATTTTTTTCGTTTTCAACACTAAATTTCTTCTCTTCTTTTTTATGGTGCTACAAAACCTAAGGCGCAGTAAGGTAACAAGGTAATAATCTTTGTCTTTAGGGCAGTTAATACTAATAAGCTGCCAGCAAATCGGTTAAAGTTGCTCTCATAAATTTGTAAGTCACATACGATTTCCGTAAAAATTATTTTACCAACTCTTCATTTGCAGCTCATTGTGAAGGCTCCCTGTAAGCCCCAGATATTAGAATTTATATATATAAAAAGTAATAAATAAACTACATCATATCCAATTTTTAGTGTGATATATAGTGATATGAGCAAGTTATAAAATTTTGAACTTGTTGCTGACTGTGGGGCTACGTTGAATGAAATGCACTACTACTAGACTTTCGATTAGTATATTTTACGCGAAGTTGTTGCGTCCATAAAAACAAAAACGTATAATGCTTTAACTAGTATATGAGTTTGTAATAAAAGATTGTCTAAAAAAGAGCTCTCTCAACTACTAAACCCAACAGCAAACGAGCAGCGCGTTTTGAATCTCCTGAAAAGATATATTATTAATATTATATATATAATATTATTATTAAAAGATGTAAAAAATTTTTTATACCGGTATACCATTGTGTTTACTTTTTGATTTATTGTAATATTTTAGTGACAGATAAACCGAAATCACGTGATCGATTTTGACCAAGTGTGCGAGCGGATTTTTTACTGCGAACGAAGATTGCTTATTTGTATTATCTAGTTGTGATATAGTGGTAAATAAAGTGGTATTATTAAGTATAGCGGTAATAAAGTAGTAGTATTTTTCAAATCGGTTCACTCAAAATGAATGCTCTAACTTTTCAACAAAAACAAAATGACTGGGAGCCTTATACAATTTCATTTTTTTAAAAAAACTTGAATGAATAACAAAAATAAATAGTATCTTTAGGAGGTCTCATCAACTGGTTCAAAAGCTAAGGTTGGGCTTTGTAATGGTTAATGAAATCAAGTGAAGCTTATAAAAACTGTTAGTTTCAGTCATTTTATTTGCTTTCTGATTTGCTGATTTTATTCTCCAGAATCCAGTCAACCAACCATGTTTGTCCATCTCCTAGCCTTCACGAGAGAAGAAAGTTTAGTTTCCCGACTTTTTCTCCAAGAAGGAATCGTCCGTTGGCGATAAACCGATCGCAAAGTTTGAACGTAAGAAGAGTGCATGCTCGGGAACTGTCGACCGGAAATGGCGCCAACTTGGTTTTTCAGGAACAAGTAGTGTCGACGGATGAAAACAGCGAAAGAAAAAGTTCCTGTGTTTGTAATCTAACGACAACAGACAAACACAGGACACAAAATGTTACGTCTGAGCTTCCGGCTAATAGGAACTGTAAATGGTATTGTTTGCAAAACAAAGGAATTTTTAAAAAGTTCCTTTTACTTTCCCTTTGTTTTACCCTTGGACTTTTGCTGGCTCCTGTTAGTGTTCTTGTGTTGATGATATGCTGCGTCAGTTACTTTGTTCCTGAGCTCAAATAAATACAATATAAATTAACAATATATATAGAGGATATTACATGGCCGCGCGGAGATACGAATTTTGTCTTCGAGTGTTGATAAATTTTTAGCACGAGAAAATAAAATTCGTATCTCCAAGCGGCCATGTAATTTTCTTTTTATTATATGAAATCTTTACTGCCAAGCGAAATAAAATAAAAAGCAAAAATTGTAAGCATAGTATTCTGACAGTGTTTATATGAAATTTAATTCGTATTCATTGTTCCCGTCTTCGAAAAAAATGAAGGTAAATAATGGCTTCTAAACTTGTTGAATAGTTATTCGTACACCTTTTTATTAAACCACACTAATTGGCAAAAATGTTTACCCAAGGTGGTATAAATGCATTAAATTCAATAAAACATACCCTAATAAAGTACTTCCGAGACTCTTGATTTGTTTTGAAATAATTAATTTGGTATAAACGAAAGTTCCCAATATTCAATTGCAACTCGTACATGTAAAGATAAGAATTTTTTTTCACAACTTGAAAATAACTTGAAAGATTTCCAGGATTTTCCATGTGCGGTAGAACCAAACAAGGTCTAAACAGCTTTAATTTTTCGCTCGGTTCAAAAACAACAAATAACTCAAAGCACCGCGCGCGCGGACCATTGAAAACCGCGCGAAAATGCTAAAAGCTGATTGGTTCAAAAATAATATCACACATGTGTTGATATTGATAAAAATGGTATCGCCACTGAGGAGAGTGGGATATCATTTTTCTCATCTTGCTACGATTCTGTATACAACTGCATTTCATATAATAAAAAATTTATTATATGGATAATGGCGTTTTACCGGGAACTATAAAACTCGTATTTTCCATATTTTGCTAGGGAAGATATGAAAGAGATAATGTACCAAATGTCCCGAATTTATGCGGGTGTACTAAAAATATATTCCCGCCAGTTTTTTGTCGCTTGTTTCTGCAAATTAATGATGGTGGCTCTTTGGGTTTTGTAGAGGTTTCAGAGAGCAATTTGGTAATTTTTTCAAAAGAAAATAAGAATATCTGTCTGTAGTTTTATCCAGTTTTAATTTTGTGTAGAGGAATATTGTTCTGTTTGCATTGAAATGCAAGTAAAGTTAATCTTCATTTTTTTATTCTAAGTTTGCCTCAATGTAATTTGTCCCGTATAATAAGAAGGCCATAACACGTTGGTATGAAGATATGTTTTTACCACTCAAAAAATAAAATATATATCTTTGAGCCACCGTCTATATGCTACGACAGTTTTTACAATAATATCTTCAAAATCCCTAAGATTAAGTGGAGGCAACCTGTAGTAACCACGAGGGCTAGTTGAGAACAGGTGGCCTGCATAGAGGAAGAATTACAAAGATTGTTGGTCAGAAATGGTCAGAATTCCATCAGTGGTTTATAGTACTGCAGGCAGAACTCTTAGTTATTAGAGCAAAACCATAAAGTACTTATATTACTATAAAAGTGCCAATAAATGTATAGTATGTATTATATCTTAAGCTAAAATAGAAATCACACTAAATAACACACATCCACACGTACACACACGAAAAAAGTTGACAAATAAATAAAAATAAATTAAATTAAAATAAATAAATAAATAATGATATAATATAAGAAAAGGGAAACAAGGAATGCTATCAATAGGCCAAAATATGCAGCTGTTTATATTTCTTTTTGAATAAAAAGATACTTAGTGATTTTATAGATTCTTCGATAGAATTCCAAAGTTTTGGACCAGAAAATCTAATGTTAAAAATGCCATAGTTTGTTCTTGCCTGAGGTAGGCAGAAGCTAGATTTTGAGGCAAGTCGAGTATTATATCCATGACGGTTACATACCGGTGTGAAGAAATCATTGAAGCTTTTAGGAAGAAGACCTTTGTGAAATTGATACATAAATATTGCAGTGTAAAGTTTAATTATGTCCATGACCTTAAGCAAATTAAATTTCTTGAATAATTGTGATGTATGCGCTTGAAAGTGTGAGAAGGATATTATTCTAACTGCTCTCTTTTGAATTGTCACTAATGGATACAACACCGTAGGTAAGGAATGGAAAAATAATTGAATAGTAAGTCTGTATTAATATTAGTAAGTTTACAACAGTTTTCCACAGGTCTCGGTCGCACATAGCTTTACTCAGATCCGCTGGGATAATACCCATGTCCCTCGATAATGAGGGCTTACTCAGCAAGCAAAACCTATCTTATCACAGTTTTACCAACAAGGTCCTTTTCATTACGTAACTGTGTGGAAGATCAGTTTTGAAGATTTTGAGTAAATTGTGTTTGCCTCTTACGGGAACCCGAGTAACTAGAGGGTAATGATAGAAAAACCGACAGCTGAATGCAGGCTAGCTATAATTTGTCTACTATCAAATATGAAACTCACACGCGTTTTTGAAACGAAAATCAAACTCAGCGGTTTCATAATCGAATATTACTTCTTGTTTTTTTTTTTATAATTTCGTGTGGCTTACTGTCTTGTGCTCTATATATTTTTAGCTTTTCTTTTACTCCTTCTCTTACTCCAACCTCGTTCATCCATCGAGTCAAGAACGAAAAAGACGGTTCATATGAAACAAAAGCTATCATGCACGATCAAATACATTTTGAAGACTTTTTTACAACAGCAACGTGCAAGGGAAGCGTGTTAGAGAAGGTCAAAGAAATATTCTCCTCAAAATTTGGAAAAATGCCATGAAAGGCTTTCAAGATCATCTAGAGCCTCGGCTCCCACGACACTTAAAATTTATAGTTGGAGCTCTATGGTCCGCCAAAAACTGAATCAGAAGAACAGAGCCGGAGCTAGAGGGAGAGATATTAAGTCACAAGTTTTTTCTAAGTATATATATACCTATCGGTTGCCGTATGTATACCTTCCGGATGCCGTATATATACCTACCGGATGCCGCACACCAGTAAGTAGAATAATGGGCATAGCCACAGTAAGTAGTACAAGACTTGAAAAAAAAGAAAATCTTATGACACTTCTTGTAACACGTGGTTGGGGTGCGCCCTTGGTGCAGTAGTACAGCTTGATACCCATCTGGACATGCGTAGTTATTCACTTTGGGATTCTTCTGTCGAAGCTCAGGACAAGGATTGGAGCTTGGGACTCCTGTCGATCGAAGATTAAAATTGTATTAAGTATCACAAAAAAGGATTAAAAGTTACACTTTTCTTGCATAAAATATCTTTTTGTGAGATCGTGAGAGTGAAAAATGATTAAGCTAAGTAAATACTCGTAAATACAGCACGGAAAACAATGGTACCGTCTGTTACATCGGCTCTATAATCAGTATAAATTAGTTTTTTCTTCTTCATTTCCTCTTCCTCTTCCTGCTTCATAGATTAAGATCGTAAATTCAGTGAAAAGTTGCTCAAAAAAATAAGAAGTGTTGATTTCCCAAAAGGTAGAAAATTTACTTTTAAATATCTAAAGGTTGCTATATTCTTGATGGATTGATGTTTCATGTTCGATAAAAAACAAAGCATAAACATAAGCTTTAGTAAATCAGATAAAGAATATATTTAACAAACGAACACTGATTTAACTAGTGTCCTATAAGCGTAGTTTGTTTTACGTCTCTCTTAGTTGCAGATTCATATATCTTACTGGATAACCGCTAGCTGGAAATTTCGAGTTTTTGCAGGAGTTCTTCAAACTGTGAGCACTGCTGTCCTATATCTTCACGGGCTCATATAATAGACAGTCATAAAAGTTGTCGTAAAAAAAGTCTTACTAGTGCTTAAAGAACATGAAAGTTGCACTGTATAAACGTATAAACTAAAAGTTGCTCAAGGTTTCGCGGACAGCAAAAGGTTGCTATATAAAGTAGTCCTTTTTTTCGACTTGAGGCTATTAACTGTTGGGATCCCTGTGCTTTTTGACGTCATAGCCGGTAAAAAACTGTTCCGTGACTTGCCTCAATGTTGATGTCACAGTGTGCTAAAATAAGAGCAAAAGAGGTCAGCAAATCCGTATTCAGGTCACTAAACACGTTGAAGAGCCTTTATTCCGATATACCCGGAAATTACATTTTGTTTCGTTTTAGGCAAAACAGAACATGATATCATGATGGAAAACAGTATTGCAAATAAATCAGTTTGGGCCAAATAAAAAATATTCCCGGTTTCTCATCAGAACATTATGTAAATGAAAATGCGGCATGAGGTTTTTATTTTTATTTTTTTTCTTTGCTGCAGCGCAGGAAACACAGCAAACGAACCATTTTAGTTCAGTTCACGGAGCAGATCGACAATTCACATTTCTTTCCGTACGTTTTCTGTATTTAAAAAATAAAAAAAAGTTAATGCGGCAGCTATTTTGGAGCTGATGAGAAACCGGGAATTTTTTTTATTTGGCCTTACGCTTAAAATCGGCTTGCCTATTTCTTACCTGATACAACACAAGTCTGATAAACTCCGCCAAAGGTAAAATTCGTATAAGGCGCCTCGCAGGAATGATCTTCAAGATTGGCTTGAAAGTTAAAATTGGGCGAGTTTGGTTCTGTGCATCCCTTTATGGTGTTATGCTTGAAGTATCTTTGAATAGCTTTCAAAATCAGCTCGCTAAGTTGCATCACAAGCTTCTGCGGTAACTCCGGAAGAGTTTGGGTAGTTATGACAAAATGAAGAGGATCGCCCAATCGGTCAATAGCTACTAAATTATTCAGCAGGCCATCTTCCCATTCATTAAGAGAGAAATTGGCTCTGTATGGAGCTCCGCCATGAGTTTGGATCTTTGAGTGTGTGGTACTAGTTTTGTACGACTCCATTTCCTTTTGCGATGAGCTGTGGGAGAACGAGGTGCTCAAACCAAACAGGCCAAAAAACGACGCACTTGCGGAAGCAGTAATTTTACTTTTGTCCATATGATAGTCAACTACATATTTCGATTTTATCTGATCCACTTTCGCCAGAATCGCACCCGCGTCAATCCTAGTGACAAAATGCGTGCCGTAATCACGTACCAGCAAGTCTGCCATGTATTTTGCAACAGCAGTGTTGTTGCATTGCAGGTTTGCTGCAATACTTAGAAGTTGTGACTTGAAATCTGGATGAAGCTGCATGTTGGGTTGAGCATGAACTGTGTAAAATTTATATCTGAGCTGAACACGAGTTGTTACCGCTTTGTCCTCAACCTGATGTGTTTTGACAGATTCGAACTCCGATGAAAATTTTCCTCCCAATTTTAAACCATCCAACAATCCATTTGCGCCCACGTTAAAGGAATTTGAAGTCATAGATGAGTATTTGTTCCAGTGATCGAAATACTCTGAATTCAGTTCAACGTTACTTTCTTTTAGTGGCACAACGTGAATGCCATCTGGAATAAGAAATTTCCCGTCTTCGCTCGTCAGGCACTTGGAATAGTTTTTCAAAGTCACCATACCCATATTTAAGTTTCTCAAATTGTCCCAGCCAGTAACAGGTAAAACCTCTAAGCGGAGCAAGTTTTTATAATCACCTCGTAAGCAGTTCCGTGGGTCACCAACTGGATATTCAACAGGAGTGCCATTTACTGGTTTCTCCGCATATACAGAGCAATACTGACCCTTGCAAGTGTCTTCTTTAGAAAAAACTGGAAAAAATGGCACCAAAAAGGCAAAAATCACAAGAAAAGCTGCTTTCACTTGCATCTCGAATCATTAATAAACTGAGTTTTCCGACTGCTCGAATGAATTTCAATAATGCTTTATATAGCCTTAGGCACGTAATCCGATACGGTACTTTTGCTTTCACATGATCATACGAAAGTGACATCAAAAATACTTTTGTTCCTTGGGGATTTCAATTTCAGAAGGAAAAGAAAACAAACAGCGGTTACAAACATCAGAGACAATGTATGGTTTAAGAAAATATAATATAAACTTAACGTTTCTTATGCTACAACATACATATTTCCTCAGAAACTAATACACAGAGTTGTTTAAAAATAAAGAGAGGCACTAGTGACAGGCTAAGAAACGGTATAAACAAAAATTTCTGCCCCGCTGTTGCAGAGAATGTCATGTCTCTACAGGTCACAACATTAAATGGAACCATTTCGAAATCCTCGCTTCTGGAAAGCCGACTAGCAGCACAAAATTAAAGAAATACTTTTAATCAGTGACTTAAAACCCTTACTTAATGAAAACGTTGGTTGTGAGAAGCCGTTTCTTTATTAATTTGTACAGGAAGAATTAACTACTGGAAGTTTTTGTTAATAGCTTGTCACCAGTGCCTCTCTTTATTTTAAAAAAACTCTGTGTAATAGTTTTAACCGTCACTTCTGAGGATGTTTGTTGTAGCATACGGAACGTTAAGTTTATATTATATTTTTTAAAACCATTCGTGGTCTATTGATAATGTTTGTAACCGCTGTTTGTTTTCTTTTCCTTCTGAAATACGGTGACTAATCACATGAGGGTTACACCAGGATGAGGTAGACTATTTTTTTAACTCTGTAATATTACCTAAAATAACATATGACTTACCTATTTATGGTGCTTCTCCACCTGAACTTACAGTTGTACAAAATATTTTAAGACGTTGCTTTAAGCGTAAGTATATATCTTATCTTATTGATATGCAGGGTTTAGTGGATAAAACTGATTATGCTACTGTTTTAAGAAAGTAAGTAATAAGCCTAGCCATCCTCTATTCCAATATTTACCCAAGACAAAGCAGTCATGCATCATACTATCTTAGATATAGTTTTATTAATAGATTATATTTAATATAATTTTGATATAAGGCTACCATGGACAACAAAAGGGAATAAAAGAATAAAGATGAGTGAGAAAAAATATGCAAAGAGACAAAAGCTTCAGAAACGACTGTTAATAATTAAATATAAAACGTTCGTTAATACCGTGGGGACTAAGTGTGCCCAAAGTGTGAATGAGCCGCATTTCTTTGGT
>JAOBBB020215047.1:0-11611 GCA_025331005.2 Zoanthus gigantus | reverse complement strand
GGATCCGCCCCTGGTGATAAGGGAAATGAAAGTGGGAAAGGCTGCTGGACCCTTGGAAGTAAGTGCTGAAATGATAGCGGCGAGATAGGGATTTGTGTGATGATGGAGCTGTGTCAGAGTGTGTTGGATGGAAGAAGAATGCCGAATGATTGGGCGCCGAGTGTTGTGATACCGATTTTCAAGTGGAAAGGGGATGCAATGAACTGCATGGCATATAGGGGAGTGAAGTTGCTAGAGCATGCAATAAAGATAGTAGAAAAGGGGCTAGAGAGGAGATTGTAGGATATGATTAAAGTGGACGAGATGCAATTTGGTTTTATGCCAGGCAAAGGAACGATAGATGCAGTGTTCATTTGAGGAGGCTGCAAGAGGAATATTTAGACAAGAAGAAGTTTTATATGTGCTTTGTTGACCTGAAGAAGGCATTTGACAGGATCCCAATGAAGGTATTGGAGTGGGCAATAGGGAAGAGGTATACCAGAGGTAATGGTGAGAGCAAGAGTCAGAGTTGAGCTAGAGTTGTCTGAGGAGTTTGAGGTGAATGTTGGTGTGCACCAAGGATCCATGTTGTCGCTGTTGATTTTTAAGATCATGGATGCAGAGAATGTGAGAAATGGTTTGATGAGTGAGATGTTGAATGCAGATGACTTGGTTCTTACAACTGAAACCATGGAGGGACTAAGGGAGAAGTTCTGGAAATGGAAGGAGGCACTTGAGAGCAAGGGGTTGAAGGTGCACCTTGGTAAGACAAAAAAGGGAACGAGTGAGTAGGGCAGAAGGTGAAGTGTCTGTAAGTAAGGTAGATCCATGTGGTATTTGTGGGAAGTGAGTAATGGCAAATTCAGTGTTGTGTGTGAAATGTGTGAAACGGATCCATGGAAGATGTGCGATTCAAGCGGGATGGAGAGTGGGAGTTGGAGAGATTGCTGCTAGAGTGGGTTAAATCTAGCCAGCCCCATTTACGAGGATAAACCTGGATCAAAATTGGAATTGATGATGAAATAGCCCTTTTGTAATCAAAACATGTAAAATACTTTATAAATAGTCACAGTTTAAATGAAGTCACAATATGCAGTTAGAAGCCAACTAAAGAATACAATATATATATTTTAGTAGCTAGCCTGTTTCAGCTAATCTAAAGTAATCAGGTAAGTACTGCTTTGGCATATGGCAATGTTAAAATTCCAGGAGATTTTGTTTATTTTACAGAATTATGAATATCGAGAATCCTGCGATTTGCAGGAGGGTTGGCACATATACAGCAGGATGAATAATAAAAAAATACAGTATTTTAAAAGCGTTTGTCTCACAATGTAAAAGTCACTTAAAATAAGGATCAGAACAAATCTACCACTACATGCATATGCAGGCAGTCTTCGTTGGGCAAATGAGGTAAACTAGCTAGTCAGCAAGTCTTTTTCTTATTAAACTTGTATTATCAGGGAAAATAGTATTAATACTAATAACAAATTAATAAAAACTCTTTTAATTGTACACATTTTTATGGAAAAGATAAAAATAATGAAGATACAAAGTCCTCTTTGACAGACTAGTTTTTCTGAAAGGTACAAAGTCAAGGTGATTAAAAAAATGGATTGGCAAATTCAGCTCCGCTTCCAAAATACATTTTAACAACAGGAGGTTTCAAGAGAATCACAAAAAATGTAATTTGGATTTGTTTTTTGTGACCAAAACCTATAGGCAAAGTTATGTTGACTATCTTTTCCTCTAAACTTAGCATAATTTATATCACATATACTCCCTGTGAAAAATATTATTTTCAAAACACCTTAGACACACTGGAGACAATTGTCTATGAGTGGATTTAAAAAATATCTTACAGACAGCTGTTCTATGCCAAACAGAGGAAATAACATGCAAGTAATTCGTAGGTATATTAATCTTATGCTATCTGATGACAGGATTAGCATAAATTATTCATGACAATAATTTTACACAATCCATTTTTGGAAACATTTTTGTAGCAGACACCAAATATATAATATACTTTAGTTACTTTTTCTGATTAGAGAAACTACTAACAGAAAAGAAATTAATCTCATTTATGACACCCTCAAAATCTCTGAATGTACAAAAACACACCCATAATCCCTTTGATACACTTTCAATCTAAACTAAAAATAGGAACTAGTAATTCAATGGCTACTGTAAATCCCAGTGCATAATCCAAGAATTTGATCCCAAATTTTTGATACTAGTTTGAGGGTCGGCTTATACAAAGAACACCAACTTTTGAAAAACGGAAAAAAGGAAAAGAGCCCATATACATTACTCTTTGTGGCATAAACCAAATATTGTACAAATAATTTCAACTATGACAAAATGCTGGCAACGCATGCTGTTCATGAAATCTACACGGCACATAAAAATATTATACTGCAAAATAAGAATTCTGGTTAGCCATTTACACGTTATCAAGTTTAGCTTTTTATGCTGATATAAAAATTATTTCTTGGTTTCAATTAAACTTCCAAAGGGGGGTCGGCTTATAAAGAGGATAATACCTAAAACCCACTTCTTCGGCCTTGAAAATAGGGGTCGGCTTACACAGAGGGTTGGCTTATACAAAGGGTCGGCTTATACACTGGGACTCACATTAAAAGAAACTCTATTTGGTCATTAAAAAACTTATGTTAAAGATTTTAAATTTCAAGCAGCCGGTACAATTTAAAACTAAATGTACTAAATTCATATCAACTAATTAACCTGAAAAATATTGTCTAAATGTCTTTCACTATTAGAACTGAAAATTATTCTCAACACACCTGAACCACTAAAATCTTTACTAGGAAGTAATATTTTATAATTTATCCCTGTTTATATCCCACAAATATTACACTTTAACTATTACTTAATATCATTTGTGGGAACCTGAGCCTGTTTGTCACCTAAGCCATGCTGATAAGGTCAAAAAAAGGCTGAAACAACTGTTTCAACCAATTAAACCCTAAATACGTCAAATGACAAATTGTAAAATTCTCCCAACTAAATCTCATAATTTTTATATAAGCCGTTTGGGGGAATTTCTTTTTTCAACTTGCATAAAAACATTTTACCCAATGAAATCCTTAATTCTCATTACCAAAAGCATCATTTTGTATGGGGTGTGTAAAGAGAATTGAAATGCTGATACACAGCCTGAGGCTGAAAGGGTTAAATTTTATTTTTACGACTGCTAACATTTGGGTTCACTATTAGTTATGGTAGATTTAAGGGGTAAAGCCTACAACCGATATGGCCTTAATATCCATTTTAGTGGCTCCAAGTTATCTAATAGCACCAAGTACTAACTATACTCAATGTTTATTACCTATAATGTTTGGTTTTCATATAATTACTTTATCTCTTACAGTATGTTCAATTCAATTATCTATTATTTCCTAGAATATGAAAAAGACAATTTACAAAACTGTTCTTTAACACAAAACTTTGTAAATCTAATATTAACTGCTGCAGCTAAATATAGCTTCTTACTTCAATGCATTGGCCATGGGATTGATAAAACTGTAAATATTCTGATATTTTATGTGTAATTAAAAAAGAAGACATGATGAGAATATCATTTCTAATAAACACTGCTTTTTATAAATACAGTAATGAGAAGATAAAGAAAAAGATAAAATCTGCCACGCATTTGTTGGCTAAAGCAATAGTCAGATGCATAAACAAGGATATATATAACTAAATAGAGAGATCTGGCATCAGTGCTAAAATATATCTGAAAAACATAAAAGTTTTCAAATACAATCTACTGAAGCCATTTTATCAGCCCCGAGACAGAACAGCTAGACGAGATTAAATGCTTCAAACAAAAAAATATACTACACAGTTTGACATATTGTATACTATAGTATTTAATATTTGTGGATTCAACAGCTAAAAATACAGCAAAATCTCATTTTAAAAGCTCTCAACAAACATTAGCAGTTTTTAAGTAACTGTAATCCATTTTTAAACAGTTTCAGAAAAAGGAAAAGAATCACTACTGTTTAATAGCACCAAATATATAAAGGAATTGTTTCGATATGAAACACAGTAGGAACTAGCTATACATCTTACAAAGGTATAGAAAAAAATCCATAACTTTTCACGAAAGAAACTAGTTATTTATAAAAACATTTAAAATTTGTGAAGAAAACCAAACTACTATTACTAAATTTAAGACAAAGTAATAGGAAAATTACTGAAATAAATGTAAATTCATGCAGGTAGTGGGAAGGGTCTAATCTTGTGGCAGCATCAAGTCATGCAATGAAAATTTGCCACTTAGCAGGTCACAGTGTCAAATATATTGTTGATGAAGAGGATAAGGCAATCCCCTTGACTCATATGTTTCACAGACACCAAATTCCTTGCAGGTTATCGACTTCACATCACAACATTCCATTTTCCTAATTTATGCTCATTGACACTTGCATTAAAATTAATGTATCCTATAAACTTTCGTTCTACAGCAAAAACAAAGGGAAATACTCATTTATAATACTGGGTAAATTATTTTATTTTATTTGTTATTGATATACATTCAGTGACAGGGATACCAGAGAGGATAAGAAATGCAGCTTTTAGCTTTCAGTTGACATTCATTCAAGAGTGACAGGAATTAAGCAACAGCAGTAGCACTACAATATCAATTTCCACACATCTGCCACTCCCAAACAAGACCACAAAATCCTTCCGTAACTCAACCAAGGCATGGGAAGCTTACGTGATGTCACCACCAAAACACTTCTCTTGCTGTAAACACACAGAGGCCAATAACAGGCTGACACCTTACATTAATGACAATACTTGGCAAACAAAAAATTGCAAGCACCATTCATTATACATGCACCACCAAAAGACAGTTGTAGACCTCTCAAATTTGATTTAATTTTCACCTTTTCTGAGAGCCTATCAAATCAGTCCCACGTTCAGAGTGTGGATTAATTTAGCAAAGTTTCATTGGAAGAATGACATAATCTTGTCTATGCATTTACAAACCACGTGGGGTAGAATCTACTCGAACGCTTTGCCATGTCCTTTCAAATACACAAAATAATTTTGGAACTCCTTCCTAACTATTGTTCACAAATCCGAACGTTTCTACTGCATCAATTCAAAATAAATGACTTTATTATCCCGCCAGTGCTACACTACAGGCTTGAATCCCAATAAATTACAGTACAATAAAATTATCCTGCATAGCTCCGACACTTGACGACCGCTCAATTGTGCTGGCAAAAATGCTAAGAGAAAAAATGCATTCGAAGTCAGTGGGTCATGCGACTCAACGTCTCGCAAGCTTCATTCGCTCTGAAGCGCCCACAAGTTTTTCTGTTTTTAAAACTTGATTTATAACAATCGCATAAAAGGCAAGACTCCATAAAGTCTGAGAGCACGTTAACGGATGTCTACGTAATTATTTTATGATTATTTTGAAACTAATAACCCCTCCATCAACAAAGCGACCAATGAATACGACTTGTACTGAGTTTGTCTGAGCGATAAGAAGCTTTTTGTTTGCTCGAAGAAAGTTTTACAACATGAACATGATAAACGATGAGAAAAACTTATCACTACTCACCGCTTCTGCTGAGCCCGCTTCTTTGAACTGAACGAATGCAAAACCCCTGAAACGAAATAAATTTTGAGATCAAAATAAATAACTTTTAGTATATTGATAAAACAAAAGAGTAAGGCACACGACTTTATGTATACAGAGTACTGTGCAATGAAAGACTCACAAGCAAACAAGCAAAATTTAGCTTCATCGAAGAATTGGCACAATTTCGATTCCAAGTCATTAGTCGATATTATATGGTAATATTTTTAAAATGTGCTTATATATATAGCGCGCTATTGCGCTCAAACGCCATGTAAACTTTATAAACGACAACATCCATTTCAGAAAAGCCGCATTTTAGCACAAATACCACCAACTGGTGAATGTTAATTACTGAACAACACGTTAGAGGCTAGTCAAAACACACAGCCTTTGGCGAGTCCGTTTTTCATGCATTAAATTTATCCGCCATAATTATAATATTGAAACGGAATTAAACGATGTGTGACTTCTTGTCTGAAGCGACTGATCATTTTCTGAACAATTTGCTTTAAAGAAAGACTCTCTCGTTTACTGTAAATTTATCAATAATTTTCAACGGGGGGTTGGCCATAAATAGATGTCTTGATGCTGTCGCACACAAACACGGAATATGATTCTGAAAAGTGAAACGGTTTCGATGTAACATGACGAGTGAATGAATATTCAGTTTTGTGCCGACGACTCAAGTATATTCAAGTTTGAAAGTTTTCCGGGTCTGTTGCGCTTAAAGAAACGTGGTATGAATCACGAGTAAAGAACCGAGCGAACGAAAATTAACGGCATTAAAATGTGGACTCACGAATACCTAGCACGTGGGGCATACACAAAGGAATACATTGTGACTTGTAATGAAAACACCGGTACACACATAAGCTTCGATTTCGTTAAATTTCCCTTAAAAACAGTATTGCATTATTCTTTACAAACCTTGAACGACACGTAAGAGCATCCATCTTTATGTCAACCCCAACTACTTCGCCAAATTTACTAAAATATTCCTTTAAGCCGGCTGTGGGAGTAAGAAACAAAACAATTTTAGTCGTAAAGCAAACGGTAGTTTTGGTGAACGGGTTTTAATGTCCGGGTAGATATTCAAAATAATGAATTGAATTTTTACGAATTAAAAAGAGAAAGAGAAGTCAAGAGCATAAATCTCTTACCTTCGTTCGTGTCATAACTTAAGCCGCCAACGAAGAGCTTACTGTGAACGAAACACAAAAAGTCGTGAGCAAAAGAGCTTCTTGATAGAAGATGCCAGACGGAAGTGTCAAACACAGAAAAAATCCACAATAAAAGCAAGCCCAAAAATTACAAAAATTTTTCTTAAAAATTACTAAAACACAAACATATAACAACCATATCTGGATATGTTTCTGCTTAAATTACAGTTATGAAATAAATTACAAAGTCCAATAACTTTGAATATTCGTGCTTGTTATTAGAAATGATAACCCAGCTGATGTGAAGGCGGTAAGTTTACTCACCCAACATCATCTTCTTTGGTCATTTTATTTTTATTTTTATCAGTTGTCTGTCCTATAACGCCATTCATTACTTCGCTACTGGCCATACTATTTGTTGTTGGAATGGGAGAAGTGCTATTTAACTGTAAAACATTGCCGTGTTGTTTGGCAAACCCTACCAAAGTCTCCGCCATGCCTCTATTAAGCCTCCCCGTTCAATGACGAAAAACGAACCCGCGTGCCAAATACCAAGCATTCCAAATCCCGCAGCATGCCGGGAAAACCCTCAAGCAACCACGTGATTAAATTCCCGTGCTATGATTGGCTTCATATGCTCTACTTCCCGCGAAAGGTAGTTATTCATCTCTTCAAAATCAGCACGTGCAAAGTGGCTAGAAATTTGATTGGTTTTTTAAAGTGAGTCATCAATTACTAGCCATATCTACTTGTTTTTCTTTTCTTGTTGTTTAGGCTAAATTTGGATCTTTGACCTCATGTCATAATGTGTTCACGCGATCGCATCGTAAGTTGAGTGACATCGAACATAACTTTTTTATGAAAGAGAAAAGTGAAATTATAGTTGTACTGCCTCATGTTACAGACATATTTCTTTTTAAACAGTTAAACGGTATTTGTCCATTTCATTTTTGACTTGATAAGAATTTAACCTCGCCCAAAACTGTCATGACTAGAATCTGATTATGTAAACCTGCCACTAGTGTCAGGCTGATTTGAGCAACGCAAAAGCTCAGCTGTACCACCGGATACATTTGGACTCACCGGAAACACATAAAATACATTCGAGAAGGAAACCCCTTCAGAGAGTGTAGAAACAGTTTTGAAGCACAGGTGACCTGCAGCTCTATTTAACACGACCACAGAAATCGTCTGGCTAAAACTATTACAGCATTCAACATTAGTGAACAGAAGTACGGATTGTTAAAATTTTTCGGAAAAAAAAGAAAAGTTCACGTTATTCTCCATTTTTAGTCATAACTGAGAACTGAACTTTGTTCTATAAGATAGCTTGTTCCTCTTGAAAATCATTGTTCTGACTAGACACGACTGTTTACATGTCATATCTGGTACAAAAACCTGTTTGCATTATTCAGTACAAGTTTAACTATTGTTGCTATTCATTTTATACTGTCAAGCAATATTGATACTGTGCGATATTGCCCGATTTTAGTTGTTTTCATTTGTCGGGTGGAGTTGTTTTTGTGGACGTTTCAATCTCTATGATGTATTACCATTTCAAAACGGAAGGTAGCATTTGGGGAGATGGAATCGTGACGGACTGTTAAACTCAAAAAAAAATTTGCATTTCACGTTGAAAGCATTTATGCGTGTACCAAATCAAAACTTATTTTCTTAAAAATTCTTTTTTGTTTCCTACTTTCTAAAAATTTATGCAAAAGAAATATTTCGCGTGTAGTTTTACCAGACATCAATATAGAACTTTCTATAAAGATAATCGTTGAGCAAAGAAATTAAGCGTAGTCTTAGACTGAGCAGAAAATGTAAAACTAAAATACATTAACTTTCCCTCTTTCAAGTTTCCGTTATGAAAGACTAAAACAGAATAAAAGAAACTTCCCATTTTATTATCTTGTAATGGATTATGACAAAAGCTTTCATTTCCTATCGGTGGTACTCGTCAGCACTTTTCTTACCAAACGTGCCTTTCTATTGATCGCATTACCCCTTTAGTTTATCATTTTTAATACATTAGGGATTCTAACACTTCACCCAGTGCCATTTTTTTTCGAATCACCGCGCGACGATGAAAAAGCTCGCAGCTCAACTTTTTATTAAAAGAGGATCTTAAATTATAGAAGTTGCTTAACTCTCCGGAACAAGAATTGAATGTGAATGAAAGGCTTCATTTATCAAGACAGAAAACATTGTACTTTTGAAAAGAACTTACAGTGTTTTCTTGTAATTGAAGCAATTCATTATTAATCAATTGTTGAACCCGGAGGGAAAAATGTCACCGAATCAAAATGAAACCCGTTAAAGTTAACAGCTTGTTTGTTATGAAAGACGGAAGGTTTGCGTGTTTTCTATTTCAAGCCTGGCGTGATTAGAACACATGACAAGATTAAGTACATGAATCAATTAAGCCCTCAGGTTTACCCGTAATGCTTCCCATTAACAGTAATTGTACCTAGCAAGGGAGGGGAGAGTTGTCCAGAAGCTCCACAAGTGATTGCATGCATGAGCCATTCGAATGCGCAGGTTAATCGTACTGCTTGCCATTACTGAACAGTGATGGTACCTAGACGGGGGTGGGGAAAAGTTCAGAGGCTTCACAGAAGAATATATGGACCAATCAAAACTATGGTTGTCATTGACAATGATGGTACCTAGGGGGATGGAGAAAGACTCCAGAGGCTCCACAAGACCACAAAAGAATGCAAGAGCCAATCAAAACTATAGCTTTCATTAACGGTGATGGTACCTAGGGGGAGGGGGAAAGATTCCATTGGCTTCACATTCTTATGAGTCAAGCAAATACACAGAACGAATATGGATATCTTTTCCAATAGCGCCTGTTGTGTGTAGTCAACTCATGGCATCAATCAGAATACCTTATGTTAAACCACCAATTCCGTGTAAATCATGTTCTAGATTGGATGGTCTGAAAACCATACCCTGAACAGCAACACTTACCGCCATAGGCAGTATATAATAGTATCCCCCCGGAGGTTAATTTGGATATCTAATAAGAAACCTAAACGGAGCTGTAAAGGATCACACTGTTTCAGGATTCAAATATTTATTTCTGAAGAAAATTACTCAAACGCGAAAACCTGAAGAAATTAAGATATGATTAATGCCAGAAACGAACTTTATCAAGAACTCTATACAATATAGAGAAGCAATTTCTTTGAACAGTTTACTCAGCCAAAAATTAATAACAAGTAACTAAAAATAATTTAAACATAAGACTGACTGAGTATATCGCACATTAGTGAAATAAACTTAAGTCCCATTGTTGCCATTTCCAAACATAAAGAAAATAACTAGAAATGTTGTTAAATAAATTTAAATCTATTACTTGAAAGTTTTAAATGTGGAGAAACACAAATAATTAAAATTCTAAAAAAATATTTATTTGATATAGCTAAATCCTTTACGAGCCAGATGGCCCATGGAGCCGGCGCTTATCTCCGGTTTCTGTAGTATTAAACGGATAAGAGTCTTGGACTCCCCCTGGGTGGAACACTAATCCATCGCAGGTTAGCTCCCAGCAGACGCTGGTACTCATTTACCTACCTCGGAAGGATGGAAAGCTGTGTTAGTTCATATGGAAAAGATGGTCTCACAAATATTCAAATATTGGCAGAGCCGGGATCGAACTGGGGACCTTGTGGTCGGAAAGCAGAGATCTTCCAACTGCGCCAACCGTGCCCACCCATTAATATGTTTAGGTTTTATTGTAATTTATTGTCATTTAGTTCTTTCAAATTAGTTAAGTTCACGCGACCCAACGGCTATGCTAAGTGTTTTTATTGTCCTTTAAATGAAGTTATTGTATTTTACGTTCAGAATAAATTAGCATAGCGGCTGCAGAAATTCATAAAGTATTGCATGTCAACTAAAATCATCTTGTGGTGGCAATTTCAGTCTGCACTTCTGAAAAATTCAATAACAATAAACGAGTAGGGGTCTGGCACTAGTACTGGAATCAAGACCTGTTACTTTGAAAATCAAAAAGATTGCTCGGTTTAGATAAGTTATGTAAAAAGAATAATCACAAACGAGCGAATGATATGGACCCAAGATAAGAAAAAGAAATAGTTTTGTTGGACAGTGGAGGACCCTTTATTAGTAACATTTGATGACATTGCCATTCGATCTTCCAAAACCCAATTTAGTGGCTTTAAGATAGTTACTAGCATATATGTGCTATTTGTACCTGGCTAAGTGGTCAAAGTAGGGGATTTGATGCGGAAGACCCGGGTTCAGATCCCCGACTCGTTCTACTGAATGAATTTATCCTCGAAGATCAAAGGGGCAAATTTATCACGCTTTGTAAATAGCCAGCTGGTTTGGCTCCTACCAATTGGGTTTTTAACTGGGGAATGGGATTTTAAAATGACCGTGAAAAGCCCCTTTAGGGGAGTTGTAGTTAGTACGTTGTCATTATTTACGCCACATCCCACAAGCTTTGCGCTTTTTCACTATATATATATTACTTTGCATCTGTGGGAGCCAGATCCTGTTTGCTAAGTATACCATGCTAGTAAGGTCTAAAAAGGCTGAAACAACTGTTTATAAGATCCAGCCCAGGAGCTCAATTAAACCGAAACAGCTGTTCATGATTGCTAGCATTCTGACTCACTATTATTATTCTATGGTAGATTTCAGGGGTAAAGCCCGCTATCAACGTGGCTATGGTGCCCATTTTACTGGCTTAAAGTTAGCTCCTAGCATACATAATACATAATATATATAAAAGCTTATTAGTTGTCATATGATCTGTGAGCTGGACAGCGGCTGCTTTCTCAGAAAGCTTAGAGATGTAACGGAGGTT
>JAOBBB020215046.1:0-19515 GCA_025331005.2 Zoanthus gigantus | reverse complement strand
AGAAGGGGAAAGAAAAGAAGTAGAAGGAGAAGGGGAAAGAAAAGAAGTAGAAGGAGAAGGGGAAAGAAAAGAAGTAGAAGGAGAAGGGGAAAGAAAAGAAGTAGGAGGAGAAGGGGAAAGAAAAGAAGTAGAAGGAGAAGGGGAAAGAAAAGAAGTAGAAGGAGAAGGGAAAGAAAAGAAGTAGAAGGAGAAGTAAGCAGAAAAGAAGTAGAAGGAGAAGGGGGAAGAGAAGAAGTAGAAGGAGAAGGGGAAAGAGAACTTACGCCGGTGGCGGGTGCTCCTCTGCTAATGGTGGTGAAACAAATATTGTATTCCTGGATGATGGATGGATACAGACTGTTGAAATCGAGCAGCAAGATGTACTTGTCATAAAAACCTGTAAAATAAAATTAAATTTGAGGTTATATTGCAATGATCCCATTGTCAATCTTACAGCAGTTAACAATGGTAGTGATATCTCGTAGTTTTTTTCCCCAGCTAACCTTTTTTCGGTTCTAACACCAAGCCTCCTGCATAGGCTGGCTTCTTACGCCCTTTCCGTGTGCTTGTCGTCTCTTCATGATCTTCATCAAAATTCACCTAAAATGCAAACAAAACAGAATAATTTAGTATGAATTAAGATCTTATTACAGTGAAAGATTATTGAACGTAAAGCAAATACACAGTTGATACACAATAGAAATGCGCCCGACCTTACTTTGTATACTATTGTAGCCAGTCTTTCTTGATTTACTAGATTTCATTGTACAGAAACGCAGCGAATCACACCCTTACGTACGGTTACAAGCAAATAGAAACTTTAACCTTAAACTGTGGCTAAGAAGTAACTTTCAGGTTACGAAATACACAAAGCAAACAAATCAAAATAAGGAAGATATATTAACCTTTGCTTCTAAAAAAGCTAAGTCCTTCATGAGCCTAGTGGCCCATGGAGCCGGCGCTTATCTCTGGTTTCTGTAGTGTTAAGCAGATGAGAGTCTTTGACTCCCCCTGGATGGGACACTAATTCATTGCAGGTTATCTCCCAGCAAACGCTGGTACTCATTTACCTACCCCGGAAGGATGGAAAGCTGAGTTAGCTTAGGATGGATAGAAAGTTGCAGAAATCAGTTCAAATCTTGGCAGAGTTAGGGATCAAACCTGGGGCCCCTGTGGATAGAAGGCAGAGATCTTACCAACTGTGTCAGCCAAGCCTGCCCAGACGAAATAAGAAAATTTCAAAAATAAAATAACGAACTTACCGGAGCTGGCTTTTTGCCATATGATTTATCGGGACAAATATAGTTCCTGTGGATTACAAATACAGATTTGTATGTAACCCAATTAAAAAAATAACCTAGTAAATAAAAAAATGTTATGTAAAATTATTAAGCCTGATTTACACTAGTGAAGTAAGCGGAAACGGCGACGGAAACTGCTTACGTTCGTGTGTAAATCAAATGAAGGAGACGGAAGCGGAAACGGATGCGTGAAAAAAGCAGAAAAGAAGATTTCCTTTTTCGTTTGGTCTCCTTCACCTCTTACATCGCTTACGTTCAGTGTAAATCGCTTGAACGGAAGCGGAGACAGAGACAAAACAATTCAACTAATCAAAATGCTAGAAAAATATTAGTTCTCAGACCCTATTCGGAGATAGCACACCAAATTTAGCATCTGTATCCGTCTCCGCTTCTGTCTCCTTCATTTGATTTACACACGAACGTAAGCACCTTACGTCTCCGCTTACTTCACTAGTGTAAAGCAGCCTTAATTAACATTTATAAGTACTGATGTTATATTCTAGTTTATAAACTGTACAATGATGACTAATTTGAAAATTGGCCTTAAACAACAAAACCCTTGATAAAAAGTATGAAATCATCATTGTGGCCAAAAACGGTTAAAATTTTTAAAAACTTCCGAGCTGCATTGGAGTAAAAATGTGATTGATGAATTTAATTTATGGAAACATGTCCACTCAAGAGCTTTTGTTCATATGCTGTGTTTTTCAATTATTTTAATTCCTTCCGAGATCTTCAACTTGCTTTGACTCTCGTTTGCAGGTGAAAAAGGACATTTTGGTACTTACTTTATTATTTGTAACCAAAACATGCAAAATGTTTGAATTACAGGCCAAAGATTTTCTAAACTTTCTAATTATATCAGTGTTATGGTAAACTTTTACTTTTATACTTAGCAATTTTGTTATAAATGATCCTTATTTAACCTTTTACTCCCAAGATCTAACTAGTAATTCTCCTTTCTAGCTGCAATACATTCCCTTTTATATAAACTAAGAGAATTTGGGTTTTATCAAAATAACACTCTCTGACTGATAAGTTCATCTATTCTCATCACCTGTCTGCTAAACAGTGAATAGATATCATAGGGAGAAGTTACACTTCAGGGAGTTAAAGGGTTATTTAAAGCAAATGTGAACTTTCTGTTCTTTCCAGCTGCAAGCCTACGAGCCACAGACTGATGATAAAGAGGTATATGATACATTAAAAGTGTTTTTTTTTTATGTTGGCATTGAAACAGATCGTTACTTTAATACTAAATGTAGATGACTTGTTAACAAAAGGTATGGAAATGAGGCTATTGGAGATTATAATGTTATATTTATCAATATTTTGTACTGATCTTTTTGACGTTATAAACGATACTTAAGATAGCAGTGTAACACTCTTACCAACTGAGCTATAAAGCCACAGCTGTTGGGAGCAGGTCAATTTTAGTGGATCCATCAATGTCACTCAAAGGTGTACAAAGATTATTGTAATTGACATTGTACTATTGTTACTATTACTGGCATCTCATTGACTACGTTATTGTCTGAGCAAAGGACAGACGGGACATGTGGGTGACCGAGGCGATGTGTGCCACAGACTGCTGGACTGACCACCGCCTCGTTGTATCAAAACTGAACCTCCACATCCAACCAAGAGAAGGCTATAGGGGCATAAGTTACCAGAGAGAGCTGACATCCCTCGTCTGAAAATCACCTCTATGGTAGAAGAATAATCGTCAGTATTTGACTACAAGCTGGCTGACTCCCAGGTCAACACTTATAGTGAACAAGCCTTGAAGCACTTCAAGACCACAGTCCACTCTGCTGCCCTCCAGGTGCTCAGCCAACAAACTATAAGGCTTTGCCGACAGGTACGACACCAAGAGGCTCTATGACGCCCTGAAGGCCATCTACGGGCCTCCATCATCTGACTCGTCACCTCAACTCAGTGCAGATGGGAGATAACCATTCTTACTGACAAAAACCTGATCACAAAGAGGTGGGCAGAACAATTCAGCAGCATGCTGAACCGCCCAGGTGGCAGTCAATTCGGACCTTGACATCCAATCATCTGACAACAACCATGGAATCTCACTTCTGTCTATCGCTGGCAAGATCCTCGCCCGTGTACTGCTCAATAATTTCCTGTAAAACCTGGAGCAAGGTCACCTTCGGGAGAGCTAGTGTCGCATCTGGGCAGGTTTGACAAGGGATCATGAACAGTTGTGTTCACCCATGCCAACTCCAGGAGAAGAGCATGGAGTGGCATAAGACCTAAAAGTCACCATCTCGATCTAACCAAAGCATTCTTTATGGTCAGCAGAGGGTATGTCCTATAAGGTCATCATGATCGTCTGCCAATTCTCTGGCCGGAAAACAGAGATTCATCTGACCTCTTCTCTTTGACAGAGTCAAGCAAGGCTATGTTTTCACCCTATACTGTTCAGCATTATATTCTCGGCAATGTTGATGGATGCCTAATTTTCTCAGTTTGATACTACCAACTGTGTCGCGTAGTTTCCATGAATTTGAACTGTAGTAACTGGTAACTAGCGAAAGGCTTGGCTACAAGCCCGTTGCCTGGTTACCCAGTGAGAGGAAGACTGAAAAACGTGGTTTACGAACAATTTTTTTTTAACTTTTCGAAATGAAGATTTAAATTTAAGGTTTAAAGTATTGTGATCGCATTCTGGGCGACAGACTGAGCTACAGTATAAGGACTCACGTCGGCAGCGAGTCACTTTTGTTAAGGAAGTTTTGTTTTTGAAAGCATTCAGTAGAAGAGATATTTGGCTTTTGTTATGTAGGGTGATGTTTATTGGTAGTTGACATTCAAAAAGTTAATTATGGCAAATTTAAAAGTGTTATGTTTTTTTTTTGTCCTCAACAGGTCGAAGGTTAATCATTCAAAGGCCAACAGACAATTAGTTGCAGTAACTAATGTCGTCTGTTTATCTTTCCTTTCAGAATAAACTCTTTCATGAATGTATAATGTATAAAGTGTTAATTTTACCGTTCCATTTGTTTGACATGTGCAGCTGAGCACTTTTAACATGTAATAAAGTCTTGCACACTTTGTTTGTATATTGTTGTCATTTCTACTTGTGATAAAGCAAGCAGTTTTACGTTAGAGCTTAGTTTTTTGAGTTCAGCAAGCGAACACGCGACCCTAATTTTGTGCCGTGGTTTGGGTGTCCTGTTGCAGTATAGCAGCAAATCTTAGATGCAAAGAAGAACATCATACGGTAGAAACCAGCATATGAGAACACTTTGATTAAGAACACTCGGAAATTTGGTCAAAAAGTTACCATATACGTAAGAATGTTCACATTCAGCCTAAAAAATGAAAATTGTTCTTACATAAAAACATTGCCTTTCGTGTGAATTAGAAATTTTAACCAACGTATAAAGCAACTAGTATCAACAACAACAAAACTTTATTTACATTTATGATTACAATAATTTACAAAATTAGTTGCAACATGCAGTTTGTTTTCCCAAAATAACCATAAACTGTTAAAGTAATAGGAAGCCAAATTGCATTGAATTAGTTTGAATATTTGGTCTGAAAAACACAACTGACAAAAAATTAATATAATTAAGAAAACCTTAAGAACACTTTCAGGCTGATTTTGTAGTAATCACCCGATATTTAAGAACAGCATCAGCCTGAATCCCCAAAACACCTGTTCTTATATGCGGGTTTTTACTGTAATGGCCGTTCAACATAATAATTTCACACAGGCTTGTCTCAGTCAAGAAACTGGGCGAATGTTATGACGCTGTGTGCTGACACGCTTTGGAATTTGCACACAAGCTTTAGCTGTTGACCGAGAAGATGGCCGACACTTCAGGCTAATATTGAAGCAGCAAGTCCCATTCTGGTTTTCACTCAAAGATCGGTTTCTACTTCACTTATGCCAATCAATATGGTCGTAGATGGGAAGAAATGCATATTCGTTGAGGTCAATTAAATAAATATAGTGGTTGCAATTTGTTTTTTTCTGATTTCTAGCACAGCAATTTACACTTTTTTTTTATTAAGAATCAATAAAATCTTGCTCAGGCTCATTGTTCCGATTTGTTTTTTCAACAATCTGAGGCTCAAAATACCCTTATTTTGTTTTTCTTTTACTGCTAAATACTTTTCACAACTCCCTTGGGTGCTCCTGAATGCTCTGTTTTTTAGTGATTTGAGGCAGAAGTAATTCTAAAATAGATAATGCAAGTACGTCCACGTGTGCATGCATCTTGCGTCATTTCAGTGGTATGAGTTGTTAATAGGGATCTTAAGCAACGAGGACGGGAACGTGAACGACGACGGCTCAGAAAAATCACATTTCTGGTTTACTCTTTACTTCTTCGTACGGGTCATTTGAGGTTTGTTTATTTGCCTTAAGCTTTGCGAATAGAAAATGATAAAACGTTTCTCTGTAAAGCTAAACAATACTAAGAAAGTTTTTGCTGTTACGTCCTCGTTGTCCCGACAACTCTAAAAAAGGTCTTTTCACGTTCTAATTTTAGCGATAACTCAGTGCAGGTGCTAAGCTCGATGCATTCCAACATGCAGTCATTGTATTTACTATTGTTCTTTGCCGTCGTCGTCGGCGTCGCCGTCCTCATTGCTTAAGGTCCCTACTAACTCACTGTGACGTTTCTTTGGGTCAGGGAGAAGGAGCCGCCGTGAAAGACGTGGTGGAAGCTGGCATATTAGATGCTTATCTTGTTAAGTATTGGGCTATAAAGTTTGCTACAAACGCAGCTTCTACGGTACTCCGGGTGGATCAGGTAAGAGTACTCCAGTAGTTGTTTAGTCTGTTTCAGTGCTTGCCGTTTGAAAATCTTTGGTGAGTGAAAAAAAGCTCACCTAAGACAACTGGGGTGAGCGATTTTTTCCTTAGTATTAGTGTCCATTATTTGGCAAAAACGATGCTGTTCTTACACCATCTAAACTAAACAAGCTTTCCTTAAATTTTGATTGGAGGTAAACAATAACGCGAGCAGTCAATAACAAAGGCCGTACGATATCTTAAACAGATATAACAAACACTATCATGCTTATTGTTTTACTTTCTCGACAAAGCTGCTTTAAATGGGAAATTTTGCAATTCTGAAACGATGAATTGCAAATGGAACAATTGCTTTTTGTTACTACCATCATCATCACTACCATCATTATCACTACCATCATCATCACTACCATCATCATCACTACCATCATTATCGTCATCATCACTACCATCATCATCGTCATCATCACTACCATCATTATCACTACCATCATTGCTACCATCATCATCACTACCATCATCATCACTACCATCATCATCGTCATCATCACTACCATCATAACCATTTTTACGATAATCTCCATCAATTTCATTACTACTGCCTTTACCATGCAGCATCACCGCAATCATCGACAACCATCATCATCATAACTGGTATGGTGAAGATACTAACCATCATTTTGTAATTACATATTAAAATATTTTCATTTTCATTATCTAATCTGACATTTCATTTTGTTTACATTGTAGATTATCATGGCCAAACCTGCAGGAGGTCCCAAACCAAAGTCCAATCCCAACTGGGATGAAGATTAATGACAATTAAATTTGTTATTCCCTTAACACCCTAATATATGTACCCCACACTGCGGAGCGTTATTGTGTTGCACAAGTCAGTCTATTATAAGTGAAGATATTGAATGTGTGGATGTTCGCTGTGAGAGTTCTGGCCACTGACACTGACACTGACACTGAATGTTTTCAGACAAGTTACTTGTCTGTGGAACGAGTGTTATTGTTTGAACATGTGGGAAAGAGACAAGCAACTTGATTTTTTATTTAAAAAGTCATAAAATAAATTGCTATAAAGTTATAGACCATTGTTGTCACGATTATTCATCCTTCTGTCATAAATCATTAGATGAAGTGCCCGCCGAACAAATTACTTTTATGGGTTTAGAAACTTTTGAGAACTATGGGAAGCACTTTAAAACTGCATCTACTTGTCTTCTTTTTACAAACCAATAATATTTCCAAAAGGTCTTGATAGTAGCAAAAAGGATATTAAGACATGTTTCGGCATGCATATGCCATCATCAATTTAATAGAATGAATGAGTTATTTACATTACGCAAGTTATAAGCTAGTTAATGAATAAACGACACTATTGTAAATAATTTATTCATGAACTAGCTTATAACTCATCTATTGTAACTCATTCATTCTATTAAACTGACGATGGCATAAGCATGCCGAAACATCTCTTTTAAAAACGTTGTATTTATTCGAGTAATATTTTTTATGCTACTGTTCACAAGTCTATGTGAGAACATAACAAATGACCTCTCTATCCTAAGAGTCCTTAAAGCTCAGTGGATAGAGCGTCCGCCCGGTGTTCGGAAGGTAGTGGCTTCGAATCCCGTCATGGGCTCAGAATTTTTTCTGAGTATTATTGGTTTGTAAAAAGAAGACGGAGGTATTTATTTAATCCTACAAACCATTCCCAAATTTAGTATTTACAGATTGCTTTAAAACTGTGCAGGGCGCCCGCGGGTCCTTAGAAAGTCTTATTTAAAATTTTGAGTTTTGAAAGCCTTGAAAAGGTCTTCAGATGTTTAAATTAGATTTCAAGTCAAAAGTGTTATAAACTGGAAGACATTTCTGGCGATCTTCCTTATCAAGCAAAATAAATACCGAATAAATACTGTAATACCAGTACAAATTACAAAATGCAATAATTTTGATTTGCCGTGTTTGACGCTTGATTTAAAAACATTTTTCGCTGTTTTCAAACAAAACGATACTGAAATTTGTGCAGTGACTTATCTTGTCTAAAATTTAACGAAAATCCAAGCGCTGCAAACCCTCTCAACGGGAATAGAACCCGTAGACTTTGTCAAATGGAGCAAATGTTTGACCACGAGACCACGCCCGCAACCTTGCATACCGTTACAAAAATTTATGGCATGATATCGGTTATAAGGAAGACCAGTTTATTACGTAATGCCTGGCCAACTGGTCATAAAAAGTTTTGAAACTGCAAATGGTTGTTCGCATAGCTTAGTGGTAGAGTGCTGGAACGGTGTGCGGTGGTTCACCAGTTCGATTGCTGGGAAGTTTTGCTTTCCCGTTTTTTCCTCATTGGCAGTTTGGCTGTTTTTCTCTGGAGAAGTGCAGTTCTACATTACTTCGCCGTTACTTCCAAGTTGCTTCCATTCCTGCCAGTGTCGTTTAAGCTCAATTATTGGAAGAGACGTCATAGAACGATGAAAAGATGCTGGATGTCGTACACGAGAGCTGCGGAGTGTTTAAGGCACTTCCCACATGTATCGGATGGCCTTTGGTTATAGTGTTTTTGTTTTTCAAAGAACGAAGTAGGCCATTTACAGTTTTGAATTAAAAAGCAAACTTTGCTAATAAAAAAAAAATGAAGATAAGGATCTCTTGAGTATCGAACTAGGCACGCGGGCATTACTGTTCCGGACTTCTACCACTATGCTACGCTGACATTTGACTGTTGAACAGAGAGATTTATGAATTTCATTTCGTTGAAATATGATAATGAGAATTATCATGCCCTTGTTTTTTTCACCTCTTTTGACTATTTTTCTTTTAGTGCTCTTTTAGAAGATGTGCTGTACCATGTCTCTTCGTCAAACAAGCTGACAAGAAATAGAAATGCTTTTAAATCGACAAATATTGTTTGACCTATTGTTGTGGCTATGCATATTAATACCTCATTAATCTTTTCTCACTTTTATTGCAAAATCGCTAAAAACTAGCTCATTATGAAAAGAACAAAAGAATAATATTCGTTTGCAATTTTTACATCGTTTTTAAGCTTTTTTAATCCCGACAACCGTTTTGCAACAGATAATAGGTGAACAGGAACAACATTAAAAGACGAAAAGGCCAAAATTATTGTAAGTTTAAGATAAGAATAAGAAAATACAGTTTTTATTGTCTTTTGTACATCCCACATGTGTCGGATAACCTTAAGTTATAAAGTGTTCTTCTTTGTGAAAGAAAGAAATACGCATTTTGTACCGCTGGAATGTACTTCGAAAAAAACTGCAGTTCGTCACGATTGTGGCTTTAGCATAGCGGTAGAGCAATGGTTTGGAATGACAAAGCGCAGCATTTCGAATCTTTCTAGTTCGCCTACTCGATGTACTTTTTTCACCATTGCTTTTTTTCCAAAACCAATCTAATTAAATGTTTGAAGCTTTTTCGAAATGGAAGAATATTTAATGAGTGTATATATCTCGATAACAAATTGGAAAACGTTGGATTGACCAGGCCTCCTTATAGAACAACTATTGTAGTGCCTCGTTTTAAACGTACCCCTCCTCCTTTTATGAGTTTTTTATCAAATACATTTAACGGAAAAAAACAACTTGTTATTACATGGTTTATTTATTGAGTTTAATCTTGCATTATTATTTCCAAAGCCGAAGGAAATATTTGACGTTCTTTGATGCTGTTCTTCAATTTAACCTTAAACACGTAGAGCTCGCTGTCAAAAATTCACGTCCGAAAAATTAACCTCGTTAAGGGGTTAATTTTTTAGGCAGTTGTAAAAGAGTGAAGTAGGATTTGAAATGGAGAACGTTTCAATAAATATATTGAAATTTTTACGAGCTATTCTCATTTACCTATCTACGTCCCTATGACGGGGAATTTTAGATTCCCCAATATTCACTGCGATATGAACTGAAATGTTTGGAAATTTGACTAATCAGCGCTCATAATTTAAAATGCGTGCTCTGAAACAAAACAAAGGAGTCGCATATTGGAATGCGTCCAGTGTTCACACAAACTATTTTAATATATTCAAAGTATAACAATTTTGAAGTGTTGTTGACTGTCTGGTTGTTACTGAAAAAAGTTTAACTTCTGCTCAAATATTGCAAATATAAACCAAGACTTTCGAAGCCGACCAGATATTGACAGAGGTAGGTTCAACTAAGATACTTTGTTAGTATAAACATGTGCCGCGAATAATTTTTTACATAACGATACTGGTAAAGAATGCATGAAGCTCACACTTGACCATGAATTTTTATGATGTTATTTTTCAATGTACAGTTCGTTCGGCAGTTGTACTAAAAGATTTATCGATGAAAGAGTTTGTGTTTTACATGTTATCACTGAAGATAGCTTTACTAAAATGATATTTGGGCGAAGAGTGGAGTTACTGCAAAGTATTCGGTCATTATTGTTCTAGATAATACTGCGCATGTATTATAAAGGAAAAATAAATGCGCAGTAAAAAACAGTGAAAAATAATAATTTGTTGTAGCACAATATTTATTATCAAGTCTTCAACATTTTTACAAATATCATTAATTTTTATTTAAGAATTTGGAATGAAACTAATCCGATTATTGTTTACGATAATCTGAATACCAAATCGATGTATTGGAAATATAGAAAACAAAATTTCAAACTATATGTACATGGATTTATAAGATTAATTAACGGTTTCAAGACCATAAAGTAAAAACAATCTTTGCTTCTATATATATTTTTTTATAATATTTCAATCATAGCCAACGATATTTCGGTGTTGTATTTGTTTCTACAGGTTAAAACAGCCAATTATTATCGAAACATGCATTAAAGACTCAACAACAATATGTAGCTAGCGGTCATTGTTTAAGCTTTTTGTCTCATTACCATACGTGCCTCAGTTGCTATAATAGAGACTGTATTATAGAAAGGCCGTGTGACACATAGCATCTTGAGATCTATCAGCCAAAAATAGAAAAACAAAAAAAATGAATGAAAGGCTGGTGTACTATGTGAATATTAACTTGTCAATGAACCAATAAGAAAAAAACGTTTATATACTATTTTATATTTTTATAGCATTTTAATATTTCAATATGAAGGAGTTCGTATTAAACCAGAATCTGCAACTGTAGACATGTACAGCTGTGGACTCGTACCTTACTTACGAGTCCCAGTAAGGACGAAACACCTGTCTGCGGTTGCAGATTCTGGTCCAAACTACTTCATATTTATAGTTCACTGACATCAACCTTTTATTCATTATTAATGTTTTCCTAATAAGGTTACACTGAAACCTAACAAGACGTATTTATCAGCCTTTGAAACGCAGCCGTGCATGATTTAAGTTGATAGTTGAACGGTGATCCTTTTATTCTGTGTGAGATGGAAATTTCACTGCCCTTATAATCAAGCTATTTATTGTAACAAATTAACCCAAATGGGGAGAGGGGTCATTTGGACCCCCCATCTAACTTATTTTCCAGAAGAGCTTTTGCAACCACAATATAAGGTACATAACTCGACTATTGTAGTTCTCAAAAATTAACTAAGATTTAATTTTTTTGTAACATACAGTTGTTGCTACAAGAACTATCTCATCTCATCTCAACTCAACAACTCACCCTACCGGGACTGTTAAGTATTGGCGCAAGTTCACCATTTGACGACTGTCCACAGTGGAACAAAGGTGATTATTACTGATATTATTAACATGTATCGTCTCAAAAATAGACTGCCAGAACAAATGGACAACGGTTTCATTGTTCACGAGTACAGTTATAAACCTAGAGTCAACATAATCGACAGGTCTGAATGTGAATGAATCGCTCATCCAATCAGAATACAAGAAGCTTTCTTTTTTGCTCTGATATTATTCTAAAAATCAGTGTTCTAATTGCAACGGTTCCCTTACTAAGTACTGAATTTTATAATCTGTGTGGATAAACATATTAAACTTGAAAAAAAAATATTATTTCAAGATCTGCAATCGTAGACAGCTGCTTCTTCCTTCTTAGGACTCCTCAGTATGGTGCATGTGGCAGAAAATAAACTACCGGCACGAATGCTAGTGAGTGTGATCATGCTTAGAAACTGTATCTTAATCCCAACTTAAACCCATCTTATCGGTTCACTGGCAAGTAAAATTACAGTCAGTCAGTCAGTTACACATGCTCGCTCTGATTGGTCAAAAGCCCATGTTTTATCAGAGTATAAAACATAAACAAAGTCTGTTTTGGTTTTTATTTTGGCGTGTAGAATCTATACTAAATAGCAAATGAAGAAACAATAAGCCGTGTATTAGATGATAAAACACTTCTGGTATTTAAACAGATTGCACCGCTGAAAGACCGTGTACAAAATGCCGTGTGAAAACCTATCAGCCACGTAATTGATAAACAGGAATATTGAATAATGGCTGATGTAAACTAATTGAAAATTAACTTGTCGTTGAACAAACATGAATAGGAGCACGGAAAAAGCCAGCGACTGCTGTTTCGTCCTTTTTGGGACTCGTCAGTACCGTGTAGCTAACAAAGAATAAACCGTCAGCACAAAGTACCAACTGTCTATTCATGCTCAAATTTTCACGTAGTACATCAACTATTCGGTTAATATTCTTCTTTATCAGTTTCATGGCTAATAGGTTTTCACAGATCCTGCGTAACACGGCATTTTGTTACCCGGTCTTTCTGCAATATAGCCTATATTTTATATATTTGAGACCGTAGGTCTTCAGATCCCAAATGCTGTTTAATTTCTATTGAAACATGGTGTCGCCATGTAAATTTCTACAGGATTGTTAAAAAAGATGTGATGTGTTTGAATCGGAATTAAGTTACAGCTTTGAGCATGAATAGAAACTTGACACATCCTGCTAACAATTTATTTTTTGCTTCTTACACCGTACTGACGAGTCCCAAAAAGGACGAAAAAAACAGCTGTCTGCTGTTGCAAATGCTGGCTTTTTCCAAGCTCTTATTCATAATGATTCACTGTCAGGTTAATTTTACACCTGCCTGCGGCTCGTACTTTCTACATTTCCCTCGTGTTCTGAATTTGTTAAGTAAATTAAATTGTAAAAATCTTTGCAATCCAACATTTTAAAGAAATGTAGAAAGAATACTAGTTCAAAAAAATGCATCATGAATTTAGAATATAGATTAAAAATGATAGATGCAATAAGCAAATAACGGTTCCGCGATATTTTGTTATTTGATGCAACACCATCATCAGGCTTTAGTGAAAGATTGTTCAATGATCTTAGAAATTAAAGAAGTACAAACTATATATTGTATCAATAAAAGAGTGGAGTAAAACTTATAGTTTACCTTCTGAACAGATACGGCTACTCAATATGTACTGCGGTGGAACACAAGATCGACACGTGTCAATGCAGGCTCAGCACCTCGACCCAGTCCGTAAGAATGGTGTAGTACTAGTCGATTACCAAGTAACAAGCATTTATCAGCCAGGGTAATGTTATTGAGTTATATCGTACTGTAATACAGTTTGCTGCAGGAGTCCATTAAATGGAGTGTTTGCATGAACTGGGCAAATAACCCTACCCTCCTTAAACCCACTATACCACCCCGAGAAGTTAGACATAGCTAGTAGAATAATTTATACTTAGAAAAAAATTTCATGTGCAGTTAGAATTTCTGTATGCAATTGTTGTTTTGTCATCATTTTTTGTTTCGTTGACTGGACAGAAGAGCATTCTGACAGGCAAAAATTAGTTTTTTGATGCTTGGAACTGGGGCAAAGGTGAATAGTGGCAAATGAACTCTCCTTCTAATGGACTCCTGTATGTTTCAAACCGTAGAACATTTTAGAATATTATGAAGGTGGCTATATACGGTCCAGCTGTTCAATTTGCTGTCAGTTTCTGAATACTTCAATACACACTTTACTTTCATAATGCTAGCGGAGTCATTGTCGAGACTCTCGTTGTTATTTTTCAACACAGAATGAAATTCAGTTCCAAAGGTTTGTTCTTGTTTCACTGGAACTAAGTCGGTAGGTCGACAGTGACGACTTTAATCTTTCAAATTCCTGCATTGACTCCAAAATATGTTATTTCCCTTAAACACACTTCACCTCAAAGTTCTCGAGGTACGGTGCTTCAGATGTCGTGTGTCTGCAAACTATAGTTCCAGTCATTTCATGCATTGTAAAACTTTGTCAGTGCTGAAAACATTGAAAACCTTTTCTTCAACTTCTTTTCTTAGTTTTGCTACCAATCCAGTTTTTGAAGAAAATACAATTGCAAGTTGGTGATAATTTTTACCTTCAACTTTTTCTCTTGAAAAACTATAAAGAATATTTTTAGTAAGACGATACAAGGTTGGTTTTGACCGATTTCGCTAAACTAAAAGATTTTATTAAGAATTTGAAAACCAGAAATCAAACTTTTAATTTTACGGTTTTGTTTTCGAATATTAGTGTAACAAAAGTTTTATGTGAGTACTACAGTCTTATGGCAACTCGATCTTCCATTCCGTATTTTCGGTCCGTCTGCTGAACCATAGTCAGGGAATTAATAAGTGCTTGTTGATTTGGAGGCGGGCCAGCTCGGTAAGCGGGCTAGCTCATTTAAGCTAGAGATACCGCCATACGCATGTTGCCCATACAAAAACATACTTTTGTTTATTGTGTCTTGGTAGACACGGCTGCCGAGATCTTGGTACGAAGTTCGTCAGACTGAATGGCGCCTCGCCCGACCGCTTCCCGATATAATGCACCTGTCATGGTTAAGCCTCAGGAATATTAGACATCGTCATGGAAACAAAAGTCTATTTCCTCACCCCTGAGCAACTAGAGAATGCCAATTCCCACCCCCTTGGAAAATATATTTTCTTTTAGAGGCCTGTCTAACCTTGAATGGTGCTTATAGCAATACTGATGATGCACAAAATGAAAAAAAAACTAAATTCCCAAACTAGGGGCAGTCCCAAAATGTCAAAATCCTTACCCAGGGAAAACTGGCTGAGTCAAATTCTCGTAGAGAACCCTCCCGCCCCATCCCCCACCCTGGGGCTTAACACTGACAGGTTCATAAACATTTCGTCCCAGCTGCAGAGTTTTCTGATCAAAACATTTTATTTCAAATGATTGACTGTTGAGATCATATAGCCCAATAAGCTGATTCCAGTGCAAATGACGACACTATTTGCTCATCGAAAAACAAGCACTCGAAAATGACACAGTTTAATTGTCAAACAGGTGTGTAAAAAAAATAATTGAGTGTTTGCTGGAATACAAAGCTGTTATGGCTTGCCATGATCTGTAATTGCGTGTTACTTCAATAGTTTTGCTCAAAAAGATTATTCCCCTGGGAAAGGTACTCACCATGATTTTGGGTGGGGTGTGCCGCTGGACTTTCACAAACAATACCCTGTTCTAAACTAGAAATGGCTTGATTTTGATACCCTGTTCTAAACTAGCGAATCGTGATCTTTCAAGTCAGTTTACATTAAAAAGCAACTAAATGGAACAGTGGATAGTCTTGCTGTCAGCGTTTTTCAGGAAATAGAACAATTAACTGTGCCGGTTAGCAAATGAATTTTAATGATATGCCTGTTCTGGACGAAATTTTCGTAATTTATACACCTTGTTCTAAATTGGATGGTCTGAAAACCACACCCTGAATAGCGGCACACTCCTGTCTATGGTCAGTGTATGGTGATCTTTGAAATCCTTTTTCAGTTCTGTGATGGACTGGCACCAGTAAGCAGCAGTCTTCTCGCTGATGAGCTCGATGTTCAGAAATGCACCTTGGCCTGGGCCGAACATGTGACCTGAGGTTGTTCCACGGACGATTCGGGGGGATACATTCGTAACAATGTCCTAAGCACGAGAAAACATTATTACGTGTTCAAACGAATGAATGTGGCAAACAAAATGCAACAAGATTTAGTATCAATATTATCAAAACTCAAAACTGGGAGTGCCAGACATATTATTCTTAAATTAATGCCAAAACTGAGACCAAACAAAGTGAAGTCGAACTTTCTAAAACTTCAGAAAAATGAGGTCTGGATAATGGAAATTGTTGTCTGTTTTAAACGAAAGGAACTGATGTTCAAAACTCAAATCATCATTTGCTGTCATCAGTTCAGACAGTTCTACACTTCTTTTGAAAATGCCAGAAGACCCGATGCAAGCAAAGAAGTTAACTTTCTATTTGACACAAGATGGCTCATATTTACCTGCTTGTTCCAAGACAAGATTTCCTGTAGGTAAGTCTTTTATCACTAACCTTGTCCAAAGCAAATGTCTTCGTAAGTGCAAAACCCCATCCAGCCTCGAAGCCACGCCTCATCATAGCAGAGCTTGTCGTAGGCGGAGCGCTAGCCAGGCCAAAGGGGTTTGGGAACTTCAAGCCACAGATATCAACACTAATATCTACCAGGTCAATAGGTGTGTAGAAATTCGGCAGACAAGGTTCAACTGGCAAGGAAAGGCCATGGAGTGACTGAAACGGAACAATACAAAGAAACTAGATTAAAACTTAGCGCAGCGTGGCTGGATCTTTGGTCTTCAACCATAGGGCCTTTCAGGTTCCACCCACGAGATCGCCACAATCTAAAAGTTTGTGTGACTTCCTTTTCTGCCAATACTGACTCAGCTCTATCTTTACGAGGTCGGCAAATGGTGTATCACTGGTTCAGAGAGCTAACTTGCATTAGTATAAACCTACTAACGGTCTAACACGCGTCCTGCATTCTGATTGGCTACTCTACTAGAGGTCTATTTGTGATAGCCTACTAGTAGAGAAAAGATGGCGGTCAAAATAGTAATGAGCCGCGTTTTGCTATAATATCAGAGGATTTCATCAATAATTTAATTTGTACATCATTTTTTGACCGATTAGTAGGTTTATACTAAAACAATTAGATCTTTCGGCCTCACGGACTACGAGTTTGAATAGCCCTTCGGCCTACAGCCTCATGGTCTATTGACTCGTAGTCCATTCATCCTCGAGGTCTAATTGTTAAATATACACACTGATGAAAAAACGCGGACTTCTTGAGCTGAGTGAAAAAAATGGCGGAAGAGATGCCGGTTCGCTCTCCGCGAGGGGACAATGGATGACTTTATCGATGACCAATAAAAACAAAATACACGAGTGAAGACAGATAGAGATAATCTTGCTGAAAACATTTCTTCAAACGAAGGACGAGTCCGGTAATTTTGAAGAAACACCGCCTGCTAGCCTCGACGAGTTCCTGAGAGCGACTTCATACTGTGCCAACAAAGGAGGGAAAAGACTACTTGCCGACATCTCTCCAAGGGATGAGGTATTCGTTTTGTAAGTTTTTTTTCGTGGAAAAAGTAGATAACACTAAATACTTTTTTTAATAGAATTTATTCACAAAATTCACGCGTCGTGTATGTGTGTGCTGATTGGATTCGGTTACACAAGAATGGTTTTCTGTTTTTGGCATGAACCTATTAAGAGCGAGAGAAAAATCTCAGCATGTATTTTCATACTTCGTTGTAGGCATAAAAAACTCACTCGTTCGTTTTTATACTCCGCAACTCGTGAATAAAAATAGTTCGCGCGCTTTTTCCATGGAGTAATCTCTATATCTATGTTCATTTGCTATCTTAAATTGTAAAAAATCACGTCATTATTCTCCCGAATAGCGACACTCCATTGTGTTTTACTGTTCAATACGAGATCTTAGTAATTCAAAACATTTCTAAAATGCTTGTTTTTACTTGCTTCCACAAATGGTAATGTTGCTTCTTTGCGAAAACAGTAATTGGTACTTGAGCGGAGAAGCAGAAAAGTCAATTAAACTTGTACAAAAATTATTACTTAGAGACACCTAAACAGCTTTAAATTGTACTTTTTTTCACATAGTCATTCACAGAAATGGTACTCAATCAGAAAACAATACCCTGCAATGCATCTCCACTAAGGCTTCATTACACTCAGTCACGAAATTTGATTCAAAACAAAATAGAAAAACTTAGCCTTAACTCTGTTCATGTTTCATGATTTTTTTTGCATACGAAGCAAATTAAAGTAAACTATTACTGAATAAATACAAACTCAAACAAAATAACTTCACTGCAAGTACATACCGATAGTTGATAGACAGACGAAAGACAATACCAAAGGCTTCGCATCGAAATTATGTCTCTCGCTGGCTTAGTTCTCGATTCTGAAAAAAGGAAATTCTTTTATTTTATACAAGGAAACGAGGGCGAGGATCTAAGCCTCAGGTTAACTCAATCACTAAAGACTTTTATCAGAAAGAGCCCACTCTTGTCGCTTCAATTATCTGTCGCCGCAGATTTATCATTGATAACGATTCATTCATTTTGGGGTGTAATTACTCTCCTGTTAAAATCTTGTGTTCCTTTCTTTAATCTTGTGCTATAATAACAATGTGCAGAATCAGTCTACGCCCTCGAAACCCGTAGTGTTTTCAATCGCCAAACGGAGCTTTTCTCTAAGCTCATGGTAGCTGTGGTAGCGCGGCAGATCCAGACGGTTGAAGCTGAAACAAACAAAAAAATAGATTGCTTTTCACATGAAATGATAAAATCGTAAAATGCTTATTGCACTATGAAGTGAAGTAGCACAAAGATATTTCTTCATGAAGTAATTCATATTTTCATTTGTTGTGTCAAAACATTGCTCTCATTTCCTAACAGTAGCACATACATCTCGTAGGTTTTCCTTCATCACTATAAAAGGGTCTGTAAGAAACCAGGACGGGAGAAATGACGACCGCAGTTGTGAAAAATAGTATTTCTAGTTTAGTTTTTGCGTTTTAGATCAACGATAAAGATTCTTGAACAGAAAAAGATAAAAGGTTCAGCCTCGAAGGCAAACAAGGTTGTCAAATTTTGTTGTTTAACGTTCACGTTGTCCATAGAACCCCCAAAGGGCTTTACCCCTTTGAACTACCACAAAAAATACCAAGCCTGCTATAGTGATTTCAAGTTAGCACGTTTCTGCTATGTTTACTTGACTTCATCTTTATAGATACATCCCACAAGCACCGCGCTTTAATCATTACCTAACCTAAACTTCCATCGCTTTTCGAAGCCAATTCATGTAATTAATGGCCCTACGTACTTACCATGTATGAGCCCGTGGAAGCGAGTGCGCTGACCCCCAAGGTTCAATAGTGAATCTCTGAGGACCATTACTGCCATACAATTCAGCAAACCCATTCATAGGAACACGCGATGTACCTGTAACGAACTGCAGTAGCCTGGCGCGAGTTTCCATATCAAAGGAGGTGATGGCCTGGAAAAGAGCACTGAAGAATTAAAGAGGTATGCAACGTAAAATCCCCTATTAAGACTGAATTTGTAGCGGGCTTAAATTACGACTCATGAGCAATTGATATCAAAAGAGATTTGCGAAATATTTTAATACTGAAGTTTAACGCTAAAAATTTCTTAAAATCCATTAAG
>JAOBBB020214956.1:0-11613 GCA_025331005.2 Zoanthus gigantus | reverse complement strand
GGGGTGATATGTTAGGGTCATAATAGGGTGCTTCTGCTACCGGGGTGATATGTTAGGGTCATAATAGGGTGCTTCTGATGCTGTAAATATTCAATTTATTGCATCCAAAAGAAGTTTAGGGAATGAACCAGTGGTGTTGTGACAGGTAGACATGGAGTATCCTGTAGAAAAAGGGGCAATATATAAGACTTGTTGTATTCGACTATCGTTATGGTACTTTTGCCATGTTTGGGGACTGATTAAAAATGATTTAGAGAGGCTTTTGACTGTGGAGAGCACATGATTTGGACAATGTGTGTAGTTGAAATTACAGATAGGTTGTCAAGTGGAGAGCTTCTGGAGCGGATTTGAAAAATTAATGATGTAAATCTGAACGAGTTTCATAATCGAGAAGTAAAGGGTAAAATGTCTAGAGAAACTTCATCTTTATTGTCATCATAAGCCTTAACGGTAAAATCATTGTCATTTCCATTACTCCACTGGTCAATAAATCATAACTGTTGTCGTTTAAACTTTAGCCTCTGCTCCTCCAGGTTCATAGTTCATGTAGAGACTCAATGCCAAACAGATGTTCGCTGGGTGAAAATGCTTATTCGGTTCTTCCTCCCTTGGCAATTAAAGCTCCTGTTGGCCAAAGCTCACTTGATACTGCAGCTTATAAACTGGTATGAAAAATATTTTCTTTATATGAATTAAACCATCATTGTAAACGATGAGCTTTTACCTCAGTTAATACAGTACAGTCTGGAGGTAACGCGACGTGCCTCACAAGGTTGAGCCAGAGAGTCATCCAAGATCCTGCAAGGCAAATATGCAAAAAATAAACAACCTGGATAAAGAAACAAGTCTTTGTGAATCACGCAAATTTTCACGCTTTTTACTTCCAGAATGACAAAAAGATTTGTTACTGTGCAACTGTAAGCTGAAACCGTTTAGATTTAAAACGATTTACCAAACACTGCCGGCCTCTATTTGTTGATTTTCTCAAATCGTTTTCATGTCCAATAGCGATATCACATAATTAGGTTTGGAGCAGGAGGACACCTAGATCTGGCACCCGGACAAAGTTTTTGCAAAACTTAAAAAATTTAAAGAAGCTATAGTTGCAGAGATGCTGAAAGCAGCCAATCAAAGCTGACATCACAGCCGGGCAATTTGCTCGGTGACTGGCCCTTAATGAAACCAAATGTATGAAACAGTCCTCGTGGTTAGGTACTTTATTTACTTTCAGGATAAAGAAATTTCATCGTCTTTCTTTTAATTTGATCTGTAGGTGAGGAAAGTTTCTTAACTTTCTTTCATTTTTTTCCCAAACAAAAACTTGCCAGTCAATCTCAAACATGTGTGCCTTGAAAACTCGTATTTATACTCGAATCTAAAGGTCTCTAATGCTGAGTTTGTAATACTTTGTTAGTATCACAAATATTGTTCATAGAACCTATGAATTAGGGCAGAATTACTGAACATCTGACGTCTGCACTCCTCTCTTATAACAGCATAGAAACAAAAGCTGCACTAAACTCAAAACTCTGACATTGTATACTTTTAACACTATTGACCGTTGCTTACCCGATAGCAAACTTCCACCTTGCTGAGCTCATACTCCCATGTGTATACTTAAAGGTTTTAACAAAACAGATTGCAGATAACTAGTATTACCAGATGGGAATTTCCTTCTGCTGAAGCATTGTTTTCAGTCCAGTTTTGTATCTAAAAGTCAGTCCTTTAACTACTACTCCCATTACTGAACTAATTCGCAATTTCTTCATGCCTCTTCTTCAGATTTGAAAATTTTACTGCTAAGCTCCCTTAGTGATTGATTTTATTATTTTGCTTTTTGTCAAAAAGGCTCCAAGGTGTTCCGGTTCAATGCCTCTTCTGGTATTTGTCAATTCCAAGAGTGGAGATAACCAGGTGAGAAACTACACTGGTACTTATATCATTCTGTGTAGGTCTATAAAGTTAACATAATAGTAATAAGTATATAATACTAATCAGTTGTAGAGTATGCGTAGGTTACTTCTTGTACTCGACATATTTGTTTCAAGGCCCAAAAGGTCATCAAAGCCGTAAGAAGGCCTTAAATCTCCAAAAAATAGTCTTATTACCCGAAAGTTCTAAGTTCTTAAAGACCCATTGCATAAATAAATATCAAAGTTAAGGACTTTTTACAAGACTAAGACAAACATTTGATTTTTATTTTTTTACCTCTTGAATTCCATTCAGGTACCCATTTAATGTACCTATTGAATTCCATCCAGATACCCATTTTCTTTAAGTCTGATAACATCTTAAAGCTGTGAACTCCTGGAAAGATCCTAGTTTTTTGCTTTTCTAACTTTCTTTTTTTGGCAGGACTATGTAATCTGAAGTCAGACGGTTGAGCAATCACTTGGCAAAAGTAGCATTACTCTCCTTATCCATCCCAGTATATACTTCCAGTTTGAAAATTAATCATTTTTAACTCATTCATTGCGTTTTGGGAACCTGAGCCTGTTTGCTAGCTATGCCATGCTAATGAGGCCTAAAAAGACGGAAACAACTGTTCATGACTGCTAGCAATCAAGCTCTTTATTTTTTATGGCAGTTTAAAGGGGTAAAGCCCGCTACTAACGTGGCCATTGTGCTCAATATAGTGGCTTCAAGTTAGTTACTAGCACAGTTGTGCTATCTATACTTGAGTTCATCTTTATAGCCACATACCACTGGGCTTTTACCATTACGAAGCAATCGATGAGTTATTTTTGGGGGGGGGATGGGAAACGGCGTCAGCAGGAATCTGCTTAGATGGATGTGGCGGCATTAGCAGATATAGCGGAAGTGACGTAACAAACTGGTTGAATGTGAGCAACTGCTGGTCATATAGCCAACTTGCAAGTGATCACATTTTTACCACAATTTTTGTTATATGTATAAATGACTTAGCCCTTAGAAGCCTTTGATTTAACTCTAAGAGGCTTATGAAGCCCAAATAATTAAAGTCTGAAAACTATGTAAGCGCATTAGTGTACCTCAATGAGTGAAGAAAAAAGTTTGAAATTCAAGCTCTTGCTTAGCAGTTCGTTGGCTTCTAAAGCGTAAAAATCCAACTTCTAAACAAATGACGTGGGAAAATGCTAAACTAATCGCTTGGTTTTGAAATCATACCGTTGAGCTCATTAAAACCTGTGGATACTCCATAGCATGCAACAAAATGGCATCACGTATCTACTTTCTGGGATGGATTACAGGGGAAGCGTCACCAAAGCAGTTTCGGCTACTAAGTCAGTGTTTAGTGCAGGTGTGATGTCACAATGAGCAATGAGAGTACCCTTCCCTTTTGTTATTGCTTGGTTTGTGATCAGTATTCTTTTAGTTGTTAAAAATGGAGTTGAAGTTTCATTTCTTTTTGCCGGATAGATGAGGCTAAAACTTGTTTAACTCAGTACAATTATGTTTCTCCCTACTGTACTTTTATTGAAACTGAAAGATTAAAATTTTAAAATTTCTGTTTATTTTAGGGTGTTAAATTTATTAGAAAATTCAAGCAATTATTTAATCCATTACAAGTGTTCGATCTTGGAGTAGGAGGGCCTTCAGAAGGGTAGGTTTTTAGTTTTTGTAAAACCTCATTAATTATTAGTTATCTGTTAATCAAACTGTTGATTATACAAGTTAGTTAGTTAGTTAATCCTTTATCGTTTTTCATACACAACAGTGTGTTAGACGTTGCATTCGGCTTGCAAGCGTTCTTTTCCAGAATGCCCTGTCCAGGGCATCACGGGGTGAAAGTCCCCAATCTCTCAAATCGTCATCGACAAGCTCCCTCCAAGACATTCTTGGACGACCCGTCTTCCTTCTTCTATCAACTTGAAGATCTAAAATCCTTTTGGTGGCATTGGAGCTGCGACATACGTGGCCGAACCATCGTAAACGCCTATATCTTATCTCCCTGGAGAGATCACACAGGCCCAACTTCTGACAAAGATCTTCAGTGCTGCTGTTGCCCCCTGGCTTGATGTGACACATCCAACGCAACATAGTTCTTTCAATACGCTCCAAATCGGCTAACATTCACAACCATATAACATAGCACTACGGACATAGGAGTTGTACCATGAATGCACCAAGATACAAATCTGGCTGACATTTTTAACGATTATGCAAGGAAGTGCTCCTTGCAAGTGTTATGATATATAGTATGTGAATATAAGGCCAAAATGTTGCAAGTACAACTAGAAGAATTTTTTTTTCGTTTATAGTGGAGTTTCCTGAAATATGGTTTGTGCGTTTTACCAACTCAAATATTATTAAATCACCTAGTTCTGACTCGAGAAATAGTTAGCAAGGTTAATGTTAAAGCTGTAACGAAGTGATACCAGTATTCAAGCATAGATCATTTAGAACAAAATCTAACATATTAACACCTGGGCCCGGTTTTTATAAAACTTTGATTAACTTAATCCTGGATTAAGACAAAATTCAAAAGCTAATTTTTTCATAAGTAAAGCTTTGTGATGCTTACAAAAATCTGTACAGTTTTACCAATAAAGAAACATGTTAACTCCAAAATTCCAGCGCAAAGCAAGCTATAGGAGGTAGGAAACATGAGCATGGATTAAAAAGTTAACCCTGGGTTAGCGCTAATCTTGTTTTGAGGAACCGAGCACTGGTCACTAATCAACTGCTTGCAACTGAATACATCCAACTCCAAAGAATTACAGCCATGTTGTAAGAGAACACCTCCATCATATCCACTGGTTGAGCTGAATTGGAAAAGGATCCGTTTAACAAAGTCCTGGGAACTATCATCAGAGACGACTTCAAATGGAATAACCACATTTGTTTAATCATCACAAAGGCAGCAAAATGTTTTGTTTTTTTACAACAGTTAAAACGAGCACTTTTATTAGACCCATACTGGAGTAGTCTTGTGAGCTACTAACTAGATCCATTTCACTATGTACATAAGTTTTACTTAAGCAACTTACAGGCAGGCATTCACTGAAGCTGGTAAAAGAATCTTCATAAGAGGCGAAAGACTATCTCAGCGACTGGTGAATTGTATCACTAGGGACAATAACCAAAAGCTTGTAAATCTTCTTCCACCAAAGGCTACTACTCACCTCACTTTGATTCACAGCAGAACTTTTAACACCCACTCCATATTATGAGCTTTAGTTTTGAGGAAATTACAAAATATTTTAATTGTTGTTTCATTGCATTTGGAATACTGTGTATTTTATTTGGAATATTATGTTTGGAATATTGCGTATTTTATTTGGGATATTATGTTTGGAATCTTGTGTATTTTATTTGGAATATTATGTTTGGAATATTGTGTATTTTATTTGGAATATTATGTTTGGAATATTGTGTATTTTATTTGGAATATTATGCTTGGAATATTTTGTATTTTATTTGGGATATTATGTTTATAATATCCTGTATTTTATTTGGAATATTATGTTTGGAATATTGTGTATTTTATTTGGGATATTATGTTTAAAATATTGTGTATTTTATTTGGAATATTATTTTTTAATATTGTGTATTTTATTTGGGATATTATGTTTGGAATATTGTGTATTTTATTTGGAATATTTTGTTTGGAATATTGGAATATTTTGTTTCAAAGATTGTGTATTTTATTTGGAATATTATGTTTGGAATATGGTGTATTTTATTTGAAATGTTATGTTGGAATATTATGTATTTTATTTGGGATATTGTATATTCTTATAACATATTATATATCGGTTACATGGTTCAGTCAGTCTGATAGCAATGTTATTTTTTTATTAATCATTAACGACTGTTGATTATTGTGGCACTATCTGAACTTGGACTATCACAGATTGACCGAAGTTGAATACCGACCATGAATGAAGACAGAAATAGGGTAGAAGATACTTTGGTGCAACTACTCAAACCACGCTTTTAAAGTGTTTCTTTCTTTATTGGAAGTCAATTCCTTTTGAACTTTCAGAAACACAGATATCAAACTTAATGGCGATTAAACTATGTCCATTTGTAACAACAACAACAACAACAAATTTTATTAGAAAGTTTAGGTTAATCAATACAAATATGTTAACCTGCGTTTAGCTCTATAGCTAGTCTAGGCAGGTTATTACATGATATACATTATTTAGTAGTTAAGTAGACTGATTTACACATTGAAAGGTTTTATAAATGCTGAAAAATAAATTAATTAGTACAGTGCATATGAAGTAAAAAAAATTTTTTGCAGAAAATGAAAGGTTACAATATCCTCATTACAAAATGAAATATTTGAGTTGGTAAAAAAGTTTTAAAAATAGTTTTTTACTGCTTAAAGTAGCTGAGAAAGGCCAAACAGGTGTCTCGAGAGACTGGTGATGACTTTGGCTCTGATGACGTAGCCAGTGGTTCCAACTAGACGGGACAGGGTTTGCTTCTTCTTGCGTGCTTTGTTGGAAAGTGAAAAATGTCTGATATCGAAAACATTCTATCCTTTATCGAGTACCTTTCGCTTTCAAGCTCTCTTTGCTTTCTCCACCATAACATTTGAAACCTCAGAACTACTGGCTACGACCTGTTTAAGTATTCTCAGTTATGACTGTTTGCAACTGAAAAAATATTTTGAAAAAAAATAAAAATACACTATATAATAAGATTTTTCTCTCAGCATTTGAATGATGTTAGACAAAGCTTTTTGAGATTTTTTACACCGGATCAGGAAATTCTAACACTACATTTTGTGTTTAAACAGCTTGAAGTTGTTTCAGAGCCTTGACCATTTTAGAATTTTAATATGTGGAGGCGATGGTTCAGTTGGTTGGGTCATGAATGAAGTCGATAGACTAAAAATTTCGAAAAAGGTAGGAATGTAAATTGTAGGTGTTTCTTGTGTTTATAACTTTGCAGTTTTTTTAACCCTTTGTAACAATTTTTTAAAATAATGTTTTATCGCAGCTTTTTATAGTTAAATTTATTAAGTTATTATCTTTTAATTGTTTTCAGTTCAATTGGTTTAACACATATGTTAACTGGAAATCCTGGAATTATTCGAGAATTCTGAAAGTCTCTGAAAGAACCTTGGAGTTTTTCAAATCTAACGTTGAAATTTCTCAAAAATCTAATTTGGAAAAAGCAATATCACGAAATTATCCCATTTTGTTCTAAACTCTTGTATTACTTTCTACTAATACCGATACGATTGGACTACAGTGATGTCATTTCCTAGTGAAAACTGTAACAAATAAACGTTTCTGTTTCATCTGATGGTGACAAATTGCGAACACTTATATAATATTAGAAGCTTGTGGTTGATATAAAGTCTGGAGTTTAACGAGTAATTAGAAATTTGATACAGTTAAACGTGAAAAACCCTGGAAAAAACAGATAAATGCCTTGAGAATTTTGAAAAAACAACAACAGTGCAATGTAAACGCAACTGTAGAGCCATTTTTCTCACTCTAATAGATACTCCAGATACAATGTTACTTTGCCCGATTAACTCCACAGTTCTTTTGAGAAACGATTGCCATTTTAACTAATTTTTTCTCTTCTTACTTTAATATATTGTACAATGTTTGTAACAAAGTTTTGTCAAAATATATTCTTTTCAACTCTGATGCTGGTTCAACTTTGGCCTATAGCTAATAGTCATTACAATTCTCTGTAAGTGTCAACTAGGTGTTCTGCCGCTGGGGACTGGGAATGATCTGTCACGTGTCCTTGGCTGGGGGACAACAGTGGACGATGATAGCGCCATGCCACAGTATCTTCAGCATTTAGAAAGGGCGAAAAAGGAAATGCTGGACAGGTAGTTGTGCCATAAATATAGACCTCTAAATTCAAGTATTAGTAGAACGAGCCTTGGGTTAGAAGCCGGTATTTGTGAAGCTCTACCCTATAGTTGATTATGGTTTAGAAAATAATTTGGATAGTACGTGCGTTTTGATTGGTCTACAAGTGTGTTTTCATAGCGCTATGAAGCACGAAAATGACGTGAGCAATATGGTTGGCTCTTTCTCCAAGTTGTGAGAATTTACAGTTTCAGGAAAGAAATTAGGGTATATAGACATGTATACGCGCATCGTATATCTTCTTTTTCTTTGTTAAGACGGAAAATAATGATTTTATAAAAGAAATAAAGCATGTTTTCCGCGCCTTCATAGCCTGGTGAAAACCTCGGCAAAGCTTGTGAGAATTCTGGAGCAGTTTTCACCAGGCTATGAAGGCACGGAGAACATGTTTTATTTTTTAAATCTAAGAATATTTAACAAATTGAACTTAATTTGTACTTAGTTCGAATATCCCACAAAGATATATTATAAAATTACTAAGCAATGTTAAATATTGGCCATGTAAAAGTGGGAAAACTAAAGTTTCGTTTGGATCATAATTTTTATCAATGTTATCAGTGTTTATTGATGCAACAAAATACTAAAACCTGTCTCACCAAAACCTGGGCTTGTTCTAATTTTTTTGGGCAAATCTCGGCCATAGATTCGATTCATATAATTTAAATGTGAAGTACTGAAAGCTCATGTCTTTGCCTGCTGCCCGTGCTGTTATATAAGATGCACGTCACTGCCTAAGTTTAGAAGGAGACAGTTTTCGACACGTGAAACAATAAAACGTCCGTGAAAATTGACTCCAGCACAATGCAAATTCCCACGAAGTAAAGGAACCATGCCTTCTCTGCTGGGAAATCCCCCGTCCGTGACCAGTACAACTACGGTGTAAAGATTACAGGGACAATGTTATTTGCAGTAGTGAATAAGTTTCTAGATTTAACCCTACAGCTATAATGACACGACAGGAACACACTAGTCACCCAAAACTTTGGGCACAGAATATAATGAAGATTTGAACAGCCGTAAATTTATGGGGTTTTAGTTTTTAAATTATTTACAAGTATTTTTCGTTGACTTTGTGTCGGTTATTATAAATTATAAAATAATTTGGATATTAAATGTGTTTTGATTGGTCACGAATTGTGTTTTCATTGCGCTATGAAGCACAAAAATAACGTGACCAATATGGTTGGCTCTATCTCCAACTTGTGAGAAGTTAAAGTTTCACGAAAAAAATTAGAATATACATACGCGCTTCGTATATCGTCTTTCTTTTTTTTTTTTGAAGATGGAAAATAATAATTTTATAAAAGAAATAAAACATGTTCTCCGTGCCTTCTTAGCCTGGTGAAAACCTCGCCAACGTTTGTAAGAATTCTCGAGCATGCATCTCGGGTTTTCACTGCTGCTCTCGAATTCTCCCAAACGTTCGCCTCGGTTTTCACCAGGCTATGACGGCACAGAGAACATGTTTTATTTCTTAATTAGAAATTAAATAAACACCACATTATTAAGGCAATGTTTTAACCTATACTTTAAAAATGACAGCCAATCAGAATCCTGATTTCTTTGTGCTTGACCACGCTTAACAGCTGATAAACTGCTAAAGGCCGCCGCACACTTTTGCGACAACATGCAACAATATGGAATTTTCAACGCATGCAACTGAAATCGCAGGTCGTCGCTGGCAGCCGCACACACATGCGTCAATCAGCGATTAAAATAGTCAAAATGGCGACTGTATTTCCCAGATGGAATGAACTGACTGCTCTTTTGATCATTATATTGCGAAGATGAAATAAACGATCTAAAAGAAAGCGCACTATTTGGTTAAAACAGTGGATTTTAAAGAGATGTTCCCTCGGAGTGGTTCAGGAAGAACGTATAATCGAAGACAGACACAGCTTCAGGAGGTTTTTAAGATTAACCTCTGAATCTTTCACTTATCTAGTTGAAATTTTTGGACCATCTATAAGGATGCAAGACATCTTTATGCAGGCTTGGCATTGTCTGCCAAAGACAGACGAGTTCTTCTTTCTCCAATGAGTATCTACGATGTTGTGCTACTTGTGCCGCCATCTTTCTTTACAAGCATTGCATCACGTGATTAAAATGTGGTTTATCATTAGTAGTTTTGAATATTTAATCGCACGTTGTCAAGTGTTCACCGCACATGTAAGCGAGAAGCAACTACTTGGAATTACATACGAAAATATCAAACAAGTTTGATCCATGCAATTTTTATTTTATGCGAAAAAAATCGAGTCCCAGGCTACCGCACACGATGAAATCAAGATGCGATTAGATGCAATTTTGATTGCATGCGTTAAAAATTGCATGTTGTCGCAAAAGTGTGCGGTGGCCTTAAGATAATAATCATTATGGAAATGAATAATACATCAATTCAGGAATGGATTGAGTAATACTCAACTAATTGTCCCACAATTTTTGTCAGGGAGAAAGATTTTCGATACCTCGCAGATTATACAGCCAAAACGTCGGGATCTTCCCAATTACACAACTTGGAAGAAAATCCCATTGACTTTTGGCGCTCTCATTGGCTAAAATACATCACGTGATACAAAATCGCAGGACGGGTATCAGGCCATATCCCCCTTCTGATTTGATATCCGTCTTCCGATTTTGTCCGCCACTAGTAAACAAAACAAACATTTTGAAAACTTTAACATTTTAATGGAAAATTAAGAAAACCGTTATGCTAAAACTAGCAGCGAAGCTATAAAAAGCCTTGTTTCCAGAGCTGTGCCAGGAAATTTAAAAAAAATACAGAAAATATATATATATTTATCCGATGTACCAGGCGCCGGAAGGGGTTTATTTACTAATTATACATTCTTTTTCTAAGAATGTCTCATTTTTCGGAAGTGAATAATGAGTGAATAATCGCCATTTTTTGAGGATTTCCTACTTAAACTGATCTTCTTAAAATGTTAATACTTGAAGTCTCTTCTATTAAAACATTTTGCAACAATTTTTACAAATAAATATAAATTAAATATAAAAATTATCTGAGATAAGAGACAACGTTTCGTATTAGTCCAATGGATTTCTTTATCTTTATCGCTTTGAGATTAGTTTAACGAACATCTCGGTTCAAAATCTGAATTTTGAAAGTGTCAGACGAGGGAGGATCTAACGCTTTTATAGTGCAGTTTCTTGTTTAAAAACTCCTCACAAATATGCGTTAGAACCTCCATCGTCTGACACCTTTCAAAAATCAAATTTTGAACCACGTTGGTCGTTAAACTTCTCTCTGAGCGATATAACATTAAAGAAATCCATTGGACTAGTTACTAAAATAAATCTACTTAAAGTTTTAACTGCTAGAAACAAAAAATTCGCAATGATTTTTTATATATATTGTTTCATAATATTTCCTTCAGTTTAAAACATGCAGAAATCAACAAACTTTTTTAGTTCTGCAGTCTCAATTTTGAAATTTCGCACCCTTATGATAAAATCTACTGATATCGTTTCCCTGTCTGCTAAGTTTTTTTGCTTTGCAAGATATAGGCTCTACGTGCGTTTGAACGTTCGAGATTTCGAACTTATTCAGAAAAATTAGGTAATATTCTAAAAAAATAAAGAGAGTCACCTACTTTTGGTTGTAGTTTCTCATTTGGCAGCAGGGTTTAGTAGGTCGTTGACGGAGGGGGGATGCATTCTTACCGTCACGAGCAGGGGGGGGGGTGGGCATGATTTTTGTGGCTGAGGCAAGGAAGGGTTGCAAAATATCATTCCTTAAAATTCTGAATTACACCTACCT
>JAOBBB020214868.1:0-11613 GCA_025331005.2 Zoanthus gigantus | reverse complement strand
AGGGATGCCATCCTTTCCAGGGGCTTTGCCGGTCGCAAGGGAGTCCAGGGCTTCGCTGAGTTCACCAAGAGTTGGTTCTTCGTCGAGCATCTCAAGCACAGGCAGAGGCTCGATTTCATTTAGGGCATCTTCAGTGACTATGTTCTCCCTAGCGTACAGCTCAGAGTAGTGCTCAACCCAGCGTTTCATCTGTTGTGCCCGGTCCTGGATTACCTCCCCTGTGTGATGCATGTAAATTTAACAGAATCTCTTCCTGTAATGCTTTTGGGATGATAATTCTATGGCCTTTTATCATGGTTCCGTCTTGGATTTTTATTTCAGACCAATATGGTCTCACTTCGTTGGGGGCTTCTTTTACGTGAGTCGGCCATCCGATGTACACTTGCTCTTTCAAGGCCGTTAGTTCTGGATCGGTACTAGTTCTCTCTTGAATTCTTTTGTTCTCTTTTGTTTTTGCTTGACTTTTACGTTTGATTATTACAATTTGTTTCACGGGATTAATGAAAACTGCTCTATCGTTTTTTGTTACTTATTTCACACTACCCTATTTTTGTCTAAAATACTCACGAATATGCAAACATCACAAAATAACGTTTTGCTCGCGTCTCAAAGCTAAAAAAGACGTTTCGCTATGTCATGGTTCAGTTCAGAGTCATTTTCTTACCCTTTGTTCGGTGAAATTCGCTCGCTGTAATTTTGCTTACTTCAGACACTCGGAGGCATCGGATGCCATGGAAATAAAGGATCTCTTATCCCTTTTTCTTCTGTATAGAGAACGCGCCATGTGCTCGCCAGAATCTGACCACCGCGGCTTCTTGTGCCCGAGTACGTTTTCTACAAGAAGGCAAAGTTTCTCCCCTTACAAGTGCTAAAACGGCGTCATAAATATCGTCGGAGATAGATGACGGCTTTTGGCTTCCACCATGATGTTTTGGGTCAATCTTGCTATACTTAGCAGCAATAGCAAGATCTACTACTAAAATCAAGAGCCAAATGCAGCCCAATTGGAGTAAACGTTGGCTCATTGCTCTTCGATACGTAAGAAAGAGAACAACAGTTTTCCAACGCTTGTTTGGTTTAGTTTAGCAACTACGTTTTGTCGACGCTGTGTCTGGTTTCATACACTTTTTGAAACACGTGCTGAGATTTCCCGCACAAAGTTTCCCTGGATACAACAACTCGCATGTTACAACAGGTGATTAAAAGCAAAATATGAAAAAGAAAGGACGTGACGAAAAATATTTGTGGGTAAAAGGTTATTACATCTGGGGGTTTACTACATTGCAGGTAATTATTATATTTTCGGGCCCTAAAAAGGTCACTTCGCAACACAAACCAAACAGAAACAAAAAAATAATCTCTATCCAAAGCGACCCATTAGAAACACCTTGAAAAGTGAGTTTTAATTCATGCAATATAGGTTTGTGCTGAAAAAAGATATTATCACGTTACTTTAAACTGTTTGGCTCCGTCTGACTTTGATTTCGGTGCTGATATTCATCTCGATAATGATGTTAAAATTGAAGTAGATGTTAACGGTAGCGATGATCAAGTTTATTACTAATTATGCTGGTTTCTTACAACAGCAGAAGTTGATTCCAAACCAATAACCACTTCACCTCGTACTTCTATGGGCGATGACATTTTTATCGAAGAAACTAAATCAATACCCAGGGAATACCAAGTACAAATTCGTGAAAGTAGCGGAGTTGTAGACAGTGGTAATACCAATCCCTTGAAAGGTCCCGACGATGTGTCAAAACTCGACCAGTATGTTAAAGTGTCTGGTGGACACCAGAAGAGAAAACTTCTCTCTTTAAGTGATGACTCAAAGGAAAAGCAGGAGGAATCCTTCGACATACTTACACAAGAACTATCAGACGAGGACGTCGAGACACAAGAGAGCGTGAGCCAGAAAGGGTTTGATCAAGTGTTTCTTGCAAAAGGTAAATAACAGACACGTTTTTTTGAAAACAGCTAATAAGAAAACAATAATAAATAATAATGATAATAATAAAATACATATCAAATAAAACATTAAGAAGGATAAGGTTATCACTATTATTTGTTATTTTAAGATGATACTGTAAGTGGTATGTTATATAACTAATTTTGTCTTTTGTCTGTTATCTCTATACGGTCACTTAATTTGATTCTGTAAACTGTACATGCAAATTTTAACTTTTAACGACTTGAAAACTATATGCCATTTGTAACCTAAAATTTATCTGTATGTATTTTAACTGGCAGTAATTAATGCTTTAGTTGTCCGCCTCGAATTGCTTTTGCTATCTGCGGACAACTTACAAACTTTGCAAAATTTATTTGTAAGATTGATTTGATATTAAATGTTGTTGTTGTTAAATAAACTAGTTTCCAGTTTGTTTCTACACTTAGATGACGTCATTCAGGCACGGTATTTTCCTAGGCCTACTGATTACCAGAACTTTAAGAATCACTGCGTGTCAAACTTTAGCCTTGAGAATGGCGTCATGACCAACGATTTCTTTTCGTCTTCATGCTAGTTTCCTTTCAGGTAAAATACCGGAGCCACTATTTAGACAAGGTCAAGGTCAATGTTTAGAAATTGGATTTTGCAAACCCAAATGTTAGCAACTTAGAATTAGTGCACGTTATTATAATTTATCGTGCTATTTCCAAGATTTCCATTTGGCATATGAACTCAAGTATAGATAGCACAAACGTGCTAGTAGCTAACTTGAAGTCACTATATTGTGCACTATGGACACGTTGATAGTGGGTTTTACCCCTTAAAACTACCATAAAAATAGTAAGCCTGATTGCTAGCAGCCACGGACAGCTGTTGTGGCCTTTTTAGGCCTCATCAGCACGGCTAGCTATGCCGTGGGTACAAAAATATTCTTGTTTAGTTTCTTTGGATTTTGCAGGTGGTGTACTCCAATGTAACCACCCGGAGCTCACAGGGGCTATTAAAAATGGTAGTCTAGTCTATCTCCAAACAAGCTGTCGCCTCTGTTTGTGTCTGAGTGGTGATCTTCAATGTGAACCTGAGCCAGCGACTTGCCCCGACAGCAGTTTGTCCTCAAAATCCTGTCAGCTACAAAACGAACAACTCGTGCCTCACGGATCATTACACCATGATGGCTGCAACTCTTGCCGATGCCGCAGTGGTATGATGTGAATCTACTTTTTTCATTTAAATGGTTTTTGTAGCTGTTATTATAATAGCAGCAATAATATGTTTTAGGACCGTATAACAATGCTCTTACAATATACTAATAAGATTAAACGTTTTCTAAACTGAATCCCATTCCTAAAATGATAAATATAAAATAACAAAAAACACCTTTAAATACATTATGAAGGTTTTCACAGTCAATGTTTCTATATAATTATGGAAATAAAACATTTCTAATGAAAGACTAAAACATACATACTATTATATATAATATTCAACCGCTTAGGCGATTCATAAACGATTACATAAAGAAAAAAAAATTCTTTGCTCTTTCTTACTTATATTACGTTTCTTTGCACACAGTGTTAACATAAAATAAGAACAGGTGTGAACACTTGTGCTTGGTCAATGCTTATGGTATTTTGCATCTGTTCATACTGAAAACTGAATTTGTCCTTGTGTTTCTAGTATCTTTTGTTGTACATTTTAATAGGACATAAGTGAGGTAGATGTTCGATTAAAGCTGTTTATTTTTTGGACAGGCAATTTTCTTTGCACTCGTATCCGCTGTAGAAGTGCTGGCCTTCACTATACAAACTACAAGTTAAATATAACAAAAGAGGAAAGTAGTCTGGAAGCCACTGGCATCAGAGAAGGAACAAGAAGTGAGCGATGGAGCGACACATGTTTAGAATGCGACTTTGAACCAGCTGCGCCGGTGTGTGGTCCTAACTGGAAAACCTACCGTACTCTCTGTCATGCACAGTTCTGTGGTGGGTTCCAGATAAGTGATGTTCAAATGGACGCTTGTGAAGATCTGGTTAGTGCAATAACATTACTTTGTTCAAAAAGTATGGAATATGTTTCTCAACACTCAACTTTTAATCGATTTGTAAGGACAGAAGCAAAACAAAAAAACCTGATCGCCACAAATTGCATGGACTGTTCATATCAGATGTGGCTCGAAACGTATCACATAATTCGTGAACTCAAAGCCTGGAAAGGCCAGTCTTTCACGGTTTAAAACTGTTGAAAAACTTCCTTAAAAATATTTTTAAAATGTCTTATAAAAGTGTGAAACTGTCGAATGTATCAAAAGGCTTCGGTTTGAATGCGCTTCTATAAATGTGTTGTAGTGTCAATCCTTCTAATAACAAAGTCTCTTGAAAGAGTTGAAACTGGTTTGAGCCATCTCAGTTTAAAAGTATGCTTCGTTACAAATTTACCCTAAAAGCGTAAAGTGACTTAAAAACACATCCACCTTTTATGTAATGTAGTTTTTATTCGGGAGATTGCGGGCTTGAGTTTAACAGCTTCTGTGATAAAACTTCAAAACAGAACCCTAACAGGTTAACATTTGATATAAAAATATTCAAATTGGCCTTGATTATTTTGGCACCGTTAAACATATATTGATTATTTGCCAATTAAAATTATGTGATTGATCAACGACAGTTGTTTATGATTGGTTACACCAAACAAAACAAGTCTCGTCAAGTATAGATAGCACTAGTAGCTAAATTGAAGCCACGATAATGGGCACTATAGCAACGTTGGTAGCGGGTTTTACCCCTTCAAAATACCATAAAAATAGAGAGCCTGAATGCTATGAGCCATAGATAGCTGTTTCGGTCTTTTTGACGTTGACCTTGACGTTGATCTTAATAGCCACATCCCACAAGCAGTGCAAGGAAAACAGGCCTCGTTTAAAAATTCTAGTGTTATTTGAAAAGTTTTCCGCCATATACAAACTTTTTCCCTGAATTTTCTCACAATGTGTGTGTGTACAGTTATAAAACATGCACAATAGTCTCTTCGTGTATATTGCAGAAAGTGCATTTTTCAGTTTCTACGATATTCCATTTAAGGAGAGTTTTGTTTGTGTAAAGAATTCGTTTTAGTATTTTATACTGGAAATGTCGAGTTCTTGCGTCAGGGTTTGAGGGTTGGTACAATTTTTTCAACCTACTGGCGGGCTTCTTACTAGCGGGACTTTTTACCTTGACGAAGAAAGATGTGTGTAGATGCCATTACTTCATATGTATTTACTAAGTCATAATATAATATACAACTGAGACTTACTTATGGAAGCCCAGTATCGATTCTCTGTATTCAAATTGCAGTCCAGCATCCGGTTAGGTTGTCATAGTGTTTTGAAAACAAGTTTTTTTTATCTGTACCCTCCAATTTAGATTAAAGTATATCGATTTCTGTAGTGTTAAAGTGGAGAAACTTCAACTTTAAACCTAACACTAATATATCGCAAGTTCACTCAGAGCAGAAAATCCTTTACGACCCAAGTGGCCCATGGAGCCGGCATTTATCTCCGGTTTCTGTAGTGTTAAGCGGAGGAGAGTCTTTGACTTCCCCTAGATGGGACACTAATCCATCGCAAATCTATTCACCGACCGGTAATCTATTAATCGATCTCTCTAGATTGAAAGTTGAGTCAGCTTTGGCGGAAACAAAGGTCACACAAATAGTCACACAAACAGGCTTAACAACTGTAAAAATGAAGAAGCCATACCAGATCTTACCATACTAAGAGAACAGATTTAATATAAAACTGCTAAAAAAAGACTGTTTTTCTGTCTGTTTCAGCGTCCATGTCAAAACTCATTCTGTCCAGAGGGGACTATATGTGTAGCTCATCGTCGTGGTCCGTGCTTGGCTTCGAAATCACGGGATGGAAAGATTGTAGAGTGTCACCAATATAAATGCGGTGAGTTGCATTGTGTCAACAAAATAATGCTTGTTGAAGGTAAAGGCTTAATTATTCTTACATGCACGATTCTTTTTTTTTCATAGTTTTGAAAACGACCAAATGCGATATAAAGAAGACAAGACCCGAGGATACTATGTGCGGCGAAGACGGGACTACTTACCCTAACGAGTGTGCCATGCATCGTGGGAAAACTGGTGTTCCCGTATCTCTTGCTTATCAAGGACCGTGCAAACCTGCATGTACCTCCAATGCCAAACGTTCAGCTAAGGTAAAAATATTATACTAGGTGAATTAAAGCTCTCGTTTTCAGCCATTTCTCTCATACCATAGTTTTATGGAGCATTTAGCATATGAGCTCTCTTAGTCAATTTTGCTCTCGAGAGCAAGTTGTTTTTGCTGCAGTAAAACATCATGATTTTTTTTGGTTTTTGCGTAATAGCTGGTGTTTTAAATTTTGTTTTAAGAAATTCGTACCCCTGGCTTGCACAGTTGTTGGAACCAGATATATTTCAGTAGGTCCATTAATGGAAACTTGAGATGTCTCATTTTGTTTCAGCTGTCAAAACAAAAAGCAATACAAGAAACGTATATTCAACGATTGTCTCTATATCGTGCTTTTAGGTGTGTGGTGTTGATGGTACGAACAAAGGTAGCCCTTGCGAGGCGCTAATGTTTCACAGCCATATTGACTACCATGGAGAATGTGAACCAGTTCATGCTAGACCAATATTAGTGCAGGATCCACACAGACCAGAACAGCTGGAAAATATCATGTGTTCCAAAATTTACGAAAACGACCGCTGTCCAGAACCGGAATGCGACCAAACTGTTATCCCTGAGGGGAACTGCTGTCCGGTTTGCGGTATGTTTAGATCTTTGTATCTAATCAGTGGAAGAGGCGAATCATGAATGGGTAGTAGAGATAGCACAAATGTGCTAGTAGCTAACTTGAAGCCACAATAATGGGCACTATGGCAACAAGCAATGCGCTTTCACTACATGTTATGTTCTTTTTTGAACCTGAGCCTGTTTGCTAGCTATGCCATGCTGATGAGGCCTAAAAGGGCCAAAAAAGCTGTCCATGGCTGCTAGCAATCAGGCTCACTATTTTGAATGGTAGTTTAAAGGGGTATAAGCCCACTACCAACGTGGCCATAGTGCCCATTATCGTGGCTTCAATCTAGCTAATAGCATTTTTGTGGACGTTGGTTTTTATAGCCACATTCCACAATCATTGCGCTTTTACTACATCCTAAAATGGTTAGTTGAGTAGATGGGTTGAACCTCAGTTTTTTTTAACACTAAAATTTTGTTTTTCTAGTAGGGGAGATTACACATCGTCAAAGTTACAGTAAAAAACTAAGTTTGTTTTTGATTATAACTTCAGCTGCTTCGCTAAGTATCCGTCTGGATACCAGTGTGCAGGACATCACTGACATTCAAGTACTGCCTTACGATCCGGACCTAAACACAGTGAAGCCAATCCTAGACGAGGTGGAGCAATACCAGCAGCATGGAATACTCACTAAATGTGAAATAACAGCCGATCTCACTGATACAAACGATATTTCAATAGTTTTTACACCAGTTAAGCCGCGACTCCTGGAGGAATGCGAGAAAGCTGCGCGTCGTACCCACAAGTGGATCAACTCACAACATGAAGGACACACTATGACCTTAAACCTTATGGCTGTTGCAGCTCTCATCGGACCAGAAAACTTTATCTCAAGTGATGCGAATGAACGAGTAAGACGCTCGACACATCACCATCATGAACAGGTCTATACCAATTCCAGCGCCATTTATATGCATGAAGGTCAACATTCAACAATGGTGCTAACTCGAGTGCTACCGTGGTGCTTGGCATACTTTTTTAGTTATTGGTAATAGCTGAAATAGATTCCAGATACATTATGGGTTTGCTTACAGTCTCATTTCTAGGAAGGATGCCAAATAATCGTACCCCCACCGGAACGGCTTGATGACCGTAACATTGACGTGGATGTAAATATATTGTTATGTCACATGTATGATTCACAGCCGACAATTGGTTTCTGTGTTTTGCCTTGGGCACATTCCTTATTCATTAGCAGGATTCTATATTTGATCTGTAGTTTAGATTAAGACCCATTTTATATTGCAGGACCTGACGTTTGTCTTAACCCATCCGAGTTTCATTTGTTTTTTCTTGTTACTTTAAACGCGTCTTAATGTTTTCTTCGGAAAAACGTTGTACTAAAGAAGTTAAACACGATTTAGCTCTAGAGTAAAAGATAATACTTATTAGCCAATTGTTGTTGCATTGCAACTTATATAAATAGTTGTTATTTCTTTGAAAGGAAATCTTTCAAACTAAAGCAAAATCTATTTTGAATATATTGAAAAGAGAAAATAATATCCATTCATTCACTGAATTTAGTCCATCAAAGCCTACTAACACCATAGGAGCTGAATCAGAACTGTCTCATCATTGCACCAACAACTATTTTGTCCACAATCATTTTTCGCGACGTGATGAAGAAGTGGAGTTAGTAATCTGCTTTTTTTATGATTTTATTATCATAATTATTATTTTCATTTTTATTATTGTTATTGTTAAAATTTTCGCTTTTATTACAAATAAAGCTATTGCCATTTATCACCTCGCGTTAAGTGTGTGATGCCTAGTGATACCAACATTTCGTGCATGTTCCACAGCACACCAAATAAATTATTTTTTAACTTAAAAGTTGGTTTTGAAAATATTGAAAGCGAGCCTCAAGTACTGAAAGCGAGCATCATAAATCAGTAAACTTGACTAAAACAGGTTGGAATTGCTGCCGGAGAATTTAAAAACTGCAGTTATCGCGCACTTTTCGATATGCCTAATGGAGTCATAAACTATAATAGGCACAAACATACCATGTATTTGTCCTGTTTACTATTGAAAACTGTATAGGCATGCATGCATACCAATATGATAACACCTGGAATTTTATTCTACAAGGATATCTTGGAACTGTTTCATAATAAAAGATTTAAATATCTCAAAAAGAGTTTGTAATAATTAATGATAATTCATTAATTATTACCCGAAGATGAAGCGATGATGCTTTGAAACGTTGTAATCTCAGTTTTTCTATTCTTAAAAATTGTATTACAAAGATATCTCAAAAGAATTCCGTTCTTATGGGCTAAGCTATGCTACGCTTTTGTGCATCGCTAGTAAAAGCGTTTGATTCTTTGTTTGACGCATGCACACAACTAGAAAATAGTTTTAATTGTTCTACGTCATATATAGAAGTAGTATTATCAGAAACCCGTTACATTATAAGAATCTATCAAAAGGATGGGCGTATTTCCTTCCTGTGTTTGACAAAATGAATGTAGGAGGTTACACTATTAAGTTTGTTCTTTCTTAACACAGCGAAGAACTAGAACACTCGATCACATTCTTATGTCAAATAAGACTTCAGAGTTCAGTTTCGTTTACGTATTAACGCAAAAACAAACCATGTGTAACAACTGGAGCTAACAGAAGCTGCTTTATTCAAAGCCCGTAAATCAGTGTTAAGAATACCGAGGCTTCTTACCAAGGTCGATGAAAAGTCTTAGTCTGCTTATTTATATTGATATACAAGTTAGGACAGACGAGTCATCTCGCCGGGTGAAGAACGTTTTAGCTATAGAGTTTCCATTATTTCCATTATTACACGCATGTGCGTGTTGTAGTCCAGAGGATAAGAGCTAAAATTGTTCAAATTTGTGAAGAAATTCTCAATTTTATTATTTTGCCTTCTTTTGGTGTAGGAAACTAAATAGGAGTGGGATCCAAAGAAAATATCATTTCGTTTTCGAGAAATTCGATATCATTTTTTACCATATAAATTTATAGAATACCACGGGGAGGCCAATTCGCAAACATCGACACTTTCCCAAAAGGGATGAAAAGCAAACCGTTTTAATCGTATATTATGCATTTCTATATATCAATGACGTATTTTAGCTACGGCTGACCTCGTTTCATGTCAAATTCGTTATGACATTATTCTTAATTACTTATTTATATATTTCTTACCTTAAGTGAAATATTAGCCTTGATAGCAACTGCCGCTGCATTTGCACCAAGCAGTGCATGGTAAATTTGTCTTTGTGCACTTACAGAGGCCTCTGCATGCTTTCCTGCAGCCACAGTTAACAAGCTCGTTGCACGCTTTTGATGCCTCAAGTAAAGTTGTCCATACGGGAATCCAGCCATCAGCATTTTTCCAGCCCCAGTTCGAAGGAAGTGGCAGCTGTTGTATTGCTTTAAGTGTTTGGCCCCAAATGTGACCAGTCTGATAGATGTTGAGGTGTTGCTCTAAGGCAGCTTGCGTATGTGTTATATGTTCTATGATCTTCGTACCTTGTGAAACTTATGCTTGCCGGGCATCATAGATGTTGCTTAGAGGGCAAGTGCGACAATACATGATGATGATAAACCTTTCTAAGATCTTGAGTTACTCCTCAGATATGGTTTCTTTGGGTAATGAAAGAGATTGAAAGACTGAGGTGACTTCTACTTGTGGGTAAGCTTTCTATGCTTGGAATACCGTTTTTTTCCTTTTCCAGCGAAGTACGAAACATTGTCACAACCAGTAACTGCATGGAAAAAGGCACATCTTCAAATTGCTCTTGACTCATTTTGTCGCGCGCAGTGGTATGAAGTGGCAGATATTTTAAATGATTACCGACTCCAAAGGCAACCCAGAGTTGATCTGCATCGATCTTGCGCAAATTTACATTTGCTAAGATAACCACATCATTGTCCCCATTTCGTATCAGGATTCTCCCTAGGCCCTTAAATGACGCATGCTTTGCGCGGATGAAGATCCGTGTTCGGCCTCTTCATGGTTACAGGGAGCTAGCTCTTTTTTTGTCTACAACTGATGAACTGATTATATTTTCCTCAAGAGTGCTAACGATAACAACATTGGGCATTTGAAGTACTGCAGAAATTTAGCTAAGATAATGGAAAAGCTCTTTTATTGCGATCCGATCTTAAAATGATTTCCAATTGATGGGAATGACAGTATTATCACAGACTCTTCTACGTGCTCCTGTTAAACCTCTTGCTTCTCGTGCTCCTCTTTTTAAGCTGTTTGGCAGGTAACGATCCCAGACAAGATCTATTCTCTTCACATTCTGATCCTGCTGGACAATATAGGGAACAAAAACCACCTTTGCATGCTCATGAAATGTCTTACACTTCCAGGGCTAAGCATATTTACAATCGCTGCAGCATATAAGATTTTTTCAACTCTACAGCGGCTGGACAGATAGTGCGGACCTCTGCTTCGAGACATTCTGTTAACTCTGACTTCTACCCTGTGCGCATCTTTTCACCACAAGATAGCGAAGGGGGACTGACCTGGTTTTCATGTTTAAAAAATTCCTGTAAATTTCCCTCTCTTGTCTGGCAAGCTATATATAACTTTGCAAATAGGTTACAGTCACTCTTAAGTGTTGCACCTTGATGTTTCGACTTGTTAGCTGCTGTTTTCTCGCATACTCCAAAAAATGATAGCTTATCATGCATCGATCAATTCGAACCTTCAACATCCCCCCCGGGCAACCCCCGGGTAATTGACAGCAGTCCTTTTTCGGGGGCCGGAATTTGACGTTAGGAAGTGCCTGGGGGCCGGGAATTTGAACCAAAGGGAGGGGGATCTTCTTTTCTAGGACTGCCAGTAGCCGTTTTAACTGAGTT
>JAOBBB020214783.1:0-11617 GCA_025331005.2 Zoanthus gigantus | reverse complement strand
AATCCAACATTGTTGGATGGTGTTGGATTCGTTTGAACACTCCAGCATCCAACACAATCCAACACTGATCAAACACCATCCAACACCAGTTAACAATGTTGGATAATGACTTTGTTTCACCAACATGTTGGATCCGTTTGAACGGGCCTTAAGCAATGAGGAGGGCGACGGGAACGGCGACGGCAACGAACAGTAGTAAATACAATAACTTCATGCTGGAATGCATCAAGCAGAGCACCTGCACGAAGTTGTAGCTAGAATTCGAACGTGAAAAGTCGGGACTACAAGGACGTGATAACGAAAACGTTCTCAGTACTTGTTTAGCTTCATGGAGAAACACTTGTTTTCTGCTCACAGAATTCAAGACAAAGAAAACAAAACCTTGATAACCCGCACAAAGAAGTGAAGAGCGAACCAGAAATGTGATTTTTCTAATCCGTCGTTGTTGCTTAAAGTCTCCATTGTGTTTAGTTACACCGTTAATGTGCATGTTATTATATTGAGCCTCGCATTAGTCACATTGCAACGAATCATTGTTTTTCATGTCAGCTGAATACGTCTGTGGTGAGTTTGAATCTACAAGAGAACTATCTTGAGGGCGAGGGAGGCGTTCATATAGCCGAAATGCTGAAAGAGAATTGCTACATAACGGAACTGGTAAGCCAACAACGGTGATTTACCTCTGCAGTAAAAACTCGCATATAGGAACACTTGGATTAAGAACATTCAGGCTGAAATTTGGTCAAAAAGATACCATATGCATAAGAATACATTCAGCTTGAAAAATGAAAATTGTTCTTATAAAAAAATTGCCTTTGTAAATTCGAAATATTAACCAACATATGAGGCAACTAGTAACAACAACAAAACTTTGAATCTGATGATGACAAGATTTCACCCCAAGGCTTAGACATTTATCAAATCTGTTAACTACATGCTCCCTAAGTTTAAAAATGTGTTGAGTTTTGCCGAGTATAATACAAGAACTGCTAAATTTCCCCAAATGTAATGCTAATTACATTCAATTCATAGGTTTATTAAAAAATTGAGTTTGCACTCCATTGGTTTCATCGATTGATAGTGTATGCAGTACTGTTTTGTTATAGAAAAATATTTAAAAAGACCTTAAGACCACTTTCAGGCTGATTTTGCAGTAATCACCCGATATATAAGAACAGCATCAGCCTGAATCCCCAAAACACCTGTTCTTATATGCGGGTGTTTACTGTAGCCACAATAATGTGAATTAGGGCTGTATAGGAGTAGATAGCTATACTTTAATTGTAAGGGCGTTTATTGAAAGGGTGTAAGACTGATAATTAACAAGGAATTAGTACGTACGATTTGATTGGTCAACAAGTGTGTTTTCATAGCGCTGTGAAACACGATGTGGTTTGACTGTCTCCGAGTTGTGAGAATTTACATTAAGCGCTTCGTATATCGTCTTTCTCTATATTAACACTAAAAATAATAGTTTTATAAAAGAAATAAAACATGTTGTCCGTGCCTCTATGACCTGTTGAAAACCTCGGCAAAGTTTGTGAGAATTTTCGAGCAGGCGAAAACCCTCGACTGTGTCTAGGTTTTCACCAGGCTATGAAGGCACGGAAAACATTATCTTCGATGTTACTAGCACAACGTGCACCTGTGTCAATTTTAGGATATATCATACAACAAGATTGGAAGAACCGGTTGTGCGGCCATATGTGACATGCTTCAGTACAACACAAACCTACTCAAAGTCAACCTTGCTGGAAATGACTTCGATGATAAATGCTTAAGTCACATTAATGAGGCTCTTAGGGTAGGTAAACATTTTGAATTTGAATTTTTCTAAGAAAAAAATATGCTTTGTCATAAAAATGCTCGCAACTTTCGAATATTAAACATATTAGCACAAAGACGTTTAACAAAAAGAGTCACTTTTTTATAATTTTTTATGTGGGACAAAAACAAAATATTTGGAATACTGGGTAGTAATACACACTCCGACAGATTGCGTACGCCATCCAACCACAGAAATATTTCTTACTGAACACCACATTGCGCTAGAAATAAAATTCGCGGATTGCCCTTCCTTAGGCCCGGGTCAAACGCCTTTCTTTTAATGAGCCTAATTAATTAGCAAATTACAGTAAACTAATTAGTTTGCCTGATCCGATTAAATGTCGCATATGTAGTCAAACTAAAGCCTTTTTTATGTGGAAAAGAGACGTCCCGGGTAGAAGGTCAGTCAGTCTGATCGAGGAATACTTGACGAGCTTACTTTCCATACATTTCTTTGTAACGCCAAGGGCAACGTTACGTGGGGAAACACAAACTTGATTCGGTTAGAAGAGTCACCCGGCTTTCCAGGTCAGTCGGTTTTAAAGGTAGGGTTTTTTTGTCCATCCGGAAAAACATTTTCCCACGTAAACACCGATTGGTGACTTGGCGATAGCTCAATACACAGAGAATGCGCGATCAGTTTCGTCAAGAAAAGGCGGAAAGCTAGTAACAATAAGAAGTGGTGTGATAGAATGATAGAACAATAATCGACTGTTTGAAAGAATATTGTAATCGATATGTGAATTCAGTGCTGTTGACTTCAATGCGGATAAAGTAAAACTCCATAAGCAAATAAACCTTACCTACAAGTTACGTTTAGTAATTTATATTAGCGGACGCTAAAACAACTTATAAATTTTTAAAAATTAAAGTGTCAAAAACAATATTAACATGAAATCTCAACCAAAATGTTTTGATTGTTTTTGGTATAGACCATACTCAGGTTTTAAAAGCGATAACATTTTATCGCATAAACGCTCGGTAAAGTTGACTCTACCGTGGGGGAAACTCTTCTACCCGGGGGGGAGGGCTAAATGACAGGTGTAAACAATAACCTTTAGCTGACATCAATCAAATTAACTCAGCAATAGCTACGAAATATGTTAACAAAACTATGTGTTTATTTCGGCCCATGTAGAGTTTGGCGTTTGACGCGAAAGGCAAACTTAAGCCGTTTCTCTTTCTCCTCTCCCTCCCTCTCTCTTGTACTCTCTCTTGAGTCATTGTAACGACATTGTAATCGAAACTCTATAGTATTAGAAGTAAAAATGAGATGACTATTTTTTAGTCATTCTTAGTTACGCCGGAAAGATCGACAGTCATTTTATTTGATAATTTATTTGATAATAATAATGATATTATTAAAATTATTATTAATATTATTATAATTACTAACGGCTATTTGATCGATAAATTCGTTGTACGTGAAAAGTGACTCGAAGACGCAAGCTCACTCCCATGATGCACTGTAGCTGCTAACTGCTAACACGAGAGGCCCCTGATACCATAACTACTTCATTTCGCTTCGCGCGCATGAATGAGTAAAAACGGCGAATGCGCAGGAAAAATTACCAACAGTTGCGGGGTATTCTGTAGTTAAGCTCGTTTTAATTGCTCCCTTAGTCCTGCCGAACTTATTCAATCAGTTGAATTAATTTGGTTAAACGCCAAATTTTTATGTTTTGGTTACTCGATTACTCGAGTTTAGTGTGGCTCATGAAAAGCGCTTTGAAGCAATTTCCAAAGCTTAAAAAGTTTTTGATTCTTTTAGGGAAACGAAAAGGTCGTTTGGCTTAATCTAAGTCACAACCAGTTCTCAGATGGAGCGGGTAACTTGTTAGGAGAGGCAATCAGTAAGTGTTCGGCAGGCCACGTTTTGAAACTGGAGGTCGTTACTCGTTCTTCTTAGATAAACAGTTTTACAAGTAATTAAATTTATAAATTTTACACTGTAGTGAATGAATTTTAAAAAAACTGACGTTTCGGACTGTAGTCCTTCGTCGGAGTGAATGTCAAATCTTAGATAAATTTTAGTGAATGTCAAATTTTAGATAAATTTTAGTTCAAATTAATATATATCTGGTTGTTAAAATTTGTTTGACAAACAAAACAAGATAGCGATCGTATTTGATTTGATTTAATTTAATTTCCTTTAGTTAACAATCTTTCTATGTAGAGGAATTTCTTTATCGTAGTTTATTAGCTCAGCCTTAGGTAAAGATATATATTGTTCACACTTCAAAAGACTCGGATTTGTGTCCAAAATAGTCGGCATTGAAACTGTTTTATAAAATAATTTGAATTGTACGTGGGTTTTGATTGGTCTACAAGTGTGTTTTCATAGCGCTATGAAGCACGAAAATGACGTGAGCAATGTGGTTTGACTGTCTCCGAGTTGTCATAATTTACAGTGTACTTCATATATCATCTTTCTCTTTGTTAACACTGAAAATAATAATTTTGTAAAAGAAAAAAAACATGTTGTCCGTGCCTCCATACCCTGTTGAAAACCTCGGCAAACTTTGTGAGAATTCTCGAGCAGGTGAATACCCTCGACTGCGCATGCGTCTCGTGTTTTCACTGATCTGCTCTCGTATTCTCCCAAACGATCGCCTCGGTTTTCACCAGGCTACGAAGGCACGGACAACATGTTATATTTCTTAAATGAAGAATCTGGCAAGAGTAGATAGATACTGACCTGGAGACTGGTATACAACAACAACAAACTATCGATACCTTTTTGAGTACAAAATCTATTGCCGGATTTCATACCGAGAGAGCCTAGGTACAAGTCCCTTAATTCTTATAATTCTTATCCTGAAGATGAGCTAATGCTCGAAAATAAACGTTAGATTTTAATTATAAATAGTTTTTAATAAGTTTTTACCTTTTTGATAAATATTTCTTATAATTACGAAATATGACTAATATAGAAAGAAAGACCACACGGTAAATAGCAAAATTCGAAAGTTTGGTGTTAAACGGATCAATAGTTAACGATTTAGCTGTTTTAAAATACAAGAGTTTGCAAAGAAATGTATATGGCTTCCGGAAACTTTTGCAGAATTTTCTGTAACCCATAACCCATCCGAGAAGACGTGAAGGTCTAACCATCTGCAGATGTTAGAGCAAAGGCAGCACCTTCTCCTCAATTATTTTAAGATCCTGAGTGGTGGTCCGGCCGGGAATCGAACCCGAGCCTCCAGCACAGCAGACTGGCGCCTTACCAACTAGGCTAACCAGGCAGCCTCATGATTACATGAGGCACCATTATGATGAAAACTTCCTTTGCATTAAACTTTTCAATCATCACATGGAGGCTGGTGTACAAGAATCCAAAATGTAACTTAATGCCCAAACATGGGTTTTTAGTAGACTTCGTATACTCAATGAGTAATGGTATTTTTCTGCAAACCTGTGCACTACTTTAACTCACTTGTCCCATAGCTCTAAACCACATCATGACCAACGTCACATGGTTTGGAAATTCTTGATGCAAATCTACCACTTTTTGTCTTAAGTTTTTTCCTTGAATTGATGGAAATACCACAGCATCCTACAATTATATCAAAAACACTTTCACCATTTTATCACTGAAACAAACAGGAAACTAATAAAATATTACAAGGCTTGAAATCTACGACAGCCACGCGGTATTTGCCGTGGATACCCCTGGCCATTGCCATAATGCCCCCAGAATTGTGTACGATTTTATGGCCACAAATGGCCTGCCCTTTTTCTTTTTGGTGCCGCCAGGCCTTAAAAAATAGTTGTTAAAACTTAGGGTATTTTTCGGTTAATATTGGCTGAATGAGTTGAAAGTGATCAAATTATATTGAGGTGATAGTCAAAAAAAGGACATGAACAAATCTTGTGTGCTTGGTATGGCCTTGGTACCCTTGACAATTGTCTTGGTGCCATATTTTTGGCAAAAATCTTGAGGCCAAAATGACCGTGCCCCTAAAATTAGAGAATTCAAGGCTTGATATTCCGTTACTTAAAAAGCTAAACTCATAAGAGATATAAATTTGTACGGTACAGTATGCAATCAAGCTAAGATATTATTTTTGTTTTTAATTAGCTTTTACACTTGCATTGAAATAAACTCATGCTTACACATGTTTAAATTATTTATTCTGATTCATTTTATCAACAAAATTTTCAACATTTAAAAAAAGGTGCATATTTTCAGATTTACGACTCAACTTATATGCTGAGTCAACTTATATTCCAAGAAATATGCATGATATAGATTAAGGGTAATGTAGATTAGCAGGTTTGACCACTTTATTGTACAAAGTAAGTAAAAATAATCATTAGAACTGCAATTTAATGCAACACTTCCACCGGAAAAATTAACCAGATTTCCACACAGGACTTGTGTGGTTATAATTTAGTTCTTGTTCAGTACTGTACAAGAATCCAAAATATAACTTAAAGCCCAAACATGGGTTTCAGTGACTTTGTATACTCAACGAGTAATGGTATTATTTTGGAGTTCAGCAATTCTTGTGCAATACAATTTATAATTTTCAGATAAAATTTAAGAACTTTTTTTTTTTAATTTAATTTTCTTTTTCTTTTTTCGGATTCAGCACAAAGCACTAGGTACAAAAACAATAGGACTCACAGTCCCCTACTCAGTTAATGTACCCTACCATATAGAAAAAATCTTTTACCCACTGGTCCCCTCAGCAAACCCATTGCTATTAAAATGTGAAAAAAAGAAAAAAAAAAATTAACAAGAACAAGCATAATAAACATTAGTGCTTCTGCACTTTACACAAATTATGTTGTATGTTCTTATGTCGTCCTGATTAAAAACAGTATTCATTCTCTGGTAAAAAAGATCCTTTAGTTTCTTCTTGAAGATATTTAGAGAAGAGGCTGCCTTGATGTGTTCTGGCAGTGCGTTCCACATGTTTAAGATGCGCTGGAAGAAGGAGTCACGGAAGGTTGTGGTCTGCGGGATCGTGTTTCCCCTTATATAAAGACCAGCAGTGCCACGCCTGGTGCGACTGGAGCAGAAGTTCAAGTAGTTGCTTTAGTCTATAGTGATGTCATTCATTTTGCATTTGAAGAAGAACACAAGGTCCAAGTATTCAAACCAATAATTCAGGGGCAATAAGTTTAGACTATATAGGGGATCTCTGTAATTTAACTCTAAATTAAAGCAGATGATCGATGAACTTTGTTACCCTGTGCTGAACTGATTCTATAAGTAGCATATTTTTTATAACAGATTGTGGAGCCCAAACCTGGCTACAATATCCTAAGTGAGAACTTTTTAAAAACAGTTTTGAGGTTGATTTAATATAATTATTAATTAAATATAATATATTAGAATGTCATCAACCTGAAACTGAAAAAGAAAGGCCCTTTTATGCAAGTTTTTACTGTATCATTGTACTGACAATTGCTATTAATACCTTTTCCTGAAATGGCTTTTCTAAAAATATTCAGCCTCAAACAAAAAATTAGATTAGGGATCATGCCGCTCAAAGATAGAAAACGAAAGTTAGTAACAAGAAATCTTACCAATATGTTCTTTTCTTCTAAACTCGCTAAACTAACACGAGTTTAAAAGTCATCACAACTGAAATATTTTTCAGGATATATTTTCACTTTGAAATCATTAAGAACTTGTAAAATGAATGAAAATAGCAATTTATATCTCTATACTCCAGGTACGTATCTATGTAAACATGAATTCTTTTGTACTTCAAAATGAATTTCGACTCCGTATAATTATATTGACCTATATTAAAACAAGCAAGCCATACAAGATTTAAGGAATTTTGCAAATGAAAGCGTTCTTTTATTGATGATACCTTGCAATCCCTTAGAGGCCTAGATCATTTTTGTTTGTATTTGCAGGTTAATGTCTTTCATTTGCCTTTCTGAACTTCGTGTCGGACTCAGATTTTTAAAATGAAATTCATCTCCAATTCTTTCAATTCCTCTGCCATTTTGACTAAGGCAAAACTCTCGATCCAGCTAGGCCTTAGTATGTGCTCTTCGCCGGTTTCAAAGATATAATTTTTGAAAGTTTCTTCCCTCTTCAAAACTGACATTGGTTTCATGTTGCTTGCTCTAAAATCAAGTTTTTATTTCTGTTTTCTTTTAAATTAAAAAGAAAGTTTGAAAACTTTGCTAAACTCTGAATAAGATGGTGAACTGATTTCCATATACTAGTCGTTATAAGGCGTTTCAGGTCGTTTCAAGTCTTTACTAAAAAGCTTGGAAAACCGAGGTAACTGAAACGACCCTATACTACACTAGATTTCCATAAGGTCGTTTGCGGTTGCCTACGGTGCAGACCACGGACGTTTCAGTTTATATTACAGTATATACCATCTGTGTAACGGATGCCAATAGCTTGTTCTCGAGAGAACGGTTGTGGCTAATCATTTTTGATTAGTCGTTTTCTCACGCGTTATATTTGGTCCAGTAGAAGGAATATGACAAAGCTGGGATAAAATCGTCTGTGGATGCGCGCGGCTTAATTAAATATGCAAAAAGATGCCATCTTTTGCGCATGCGCGAGAATTCCCAAGGTCAAACCAGCAACCTAATTAAATAAGCAAAAAGATACTACCTGTTACGCATGCGAGGGAATCCCCCACCCCCTCCCCTTCAGGAAAATAATTTCCAAGAATTTATCCCCTCAAGAAATAACAAAGATGCCAGCTTTTGAGTGATGATATAAAAAAATGACATATTTCCAAATCTCTCTGGAAAAATTGGGATGTTGAATTTTTTTGCTTTAAAGAATTCACCACCCAATATTCAGTTGAAAAAAAAGAAAGCTACTTGTTAAATTGCCACCAAGACGAATGCTTACGCAATTGCAAGCCGAAGCTAGAGAGCTCGGCATCGAAGGTTACGATGAAATGACTTTTTCACGACTACTAGTCAAGCCATACGGGCTGCAATGAATGTCTCAACTTACACAACACGTCCAGTCCATACCCAATTCAGTCAAAGACTAAATCAAGTCGTCCAAACCAGAAGAACACGAAGAACTCGGACAGCTTCTGAAGTATACATGGAAGAACTTCAGAGACAGACACAGAATCCAAGACCAAATCCTGATCAAATCACCCGTTTAGATCAAGTAATTCTCAACCCGCATCCACCTACTAAAACTTCAAATGTTGTGTCCCTGAAAAAATTAGCTAGCAAAGCTGTTGAACCCGTCAAAAAGCAGCTCAATAAGTTCGCCGACTGGATTCTATCCTACGTTCCTGAGCCTGTAAAGAGAACTGTTAATGATCGTGTAGAAAAGCTGAAGGCTAAAGTAAATCAGATATTCAATAGAGTAGATAAACCAAAGCCTAAGGAACACGAAGCGGCCATTAATGGTTACCTGAAAACATACAACAGACCTTCATCAATAAGATAACACCTAATCTAATAACTCTCATAAACAATCAAAAGAAACTTATAAAAACAAAAGACGTCCTCACCTCTAAATTTCACAAGACTAACCCAGCCAAAAGTCAGGTTGAGGAGTCGTAGTCAGGCTTCCACAGCCGTGTGAAGGAAGTATATGAAGCGACTGATGTTTCTGAACTGGTCAACACGATTACGGAGCGTATACTTGAAAACATTGCCACGCATCAGGAGAGAGGTTCTGGATGGCAGTTTGATGAAGTGGTATCCTTCGACATCTACATTGATCCCTTCGAGCCTGCCGTCGGAAACAGCTATATTCCTCTTCCACCTGAATTACCTTCTAAGAAGGCGATCATCAAAGTTCAAAACACAGAGGATGATAAATGTTTCAAGCACTCTATCACAACCGTGGTATACACCCCAAAGGTTCATCCTGAGAGAGTGACTAAGAAGTTGAAGAAGAACTCGGAGAAATTTGACTGGACTGGAATAGACTTCCCCACGCCTTTGGATCAGATTGATAGGTTGGAGAGGCAGAACCCATCATATGCAGTATTTGTGTTTGGCTATGAAGGTGATAAAATTCGCCCATTGAGACCTAGCAAGGACTAAGAGGGGAAGAAGATAATAGACTTACTCCTATTATCCAATGAGGAGACCAAGCATTACTGTTGGATCAAGGAGATCAATAAAATGTTATCATACCAATCCAGCAAACACGATGGTAAAAAGCACCTCCGCAGAAGATGCTTAAACATGTTCCATTCTAAGAAATCACTGGTGAGACATCTTGAACTCTGCTCCAAGCATGGAGCCGTATTGGTGGAAATGCCTGTGAATGAAGATGGTACACCTAAACATGTTGAATTCAAGAACATCCAAAAGCAAATGAAACACCCTTTCACCATCTATGCAGACTTTGAGTCCTTCCCAGAGAAGATAGACACATGCTCTCCAGATGAGAGGAAAAGCTTCACGAAGTAGTATCAGAAGCACAAACCTTCTGGGTTCGGCTACGTGATAAAGTGCTTTGCCTTGTAGTGACTCTCTTTTCAAACCCGAGTTTATTAGTTACACAGCTGAGTCTCCATACGATGATGTCGCGCAATCTTCTTTGCCTCTCTGGAGGTTCACATCCAAACAATATGTAAAAGGGTACCAGCTAATAAGAAGAAGTACCCTAAAAAGAAGAAAGGGGACTGTGACGCATAGGAGAAAGCAACCCACTGCCACATCTGTGGTGGTGTTCTTGGAGAAGATAAGGTCTGGGACCACTGTCACTTCACTGGAAAGTACAGAGGTGCCGCACACTCCAAGTGCAATCTCACCTTCTAAGTCCAAAAGTTCTTCCCAGTGATCATGCACAATCTCTCAGGATATGACTTTCACCTCTTCATCAAGAATCTTGGTGTAACAGAAGGTAACATAAATTGTTTCCCAAACAATGAGGAGAAGTATTTATCCTTCTCCAAGGAGATTGTGGTTGGTAAATACAAAGACAAAGATGGTAAGGAGAAAGAGGAAAAGCGTGAGATACGTTTCATAGACTCCTTCAAATTTATGTCAACATCCCTTGAAAAGTTAGCAGTAAATCTGCCGTGAGAATCTTTCAAGAATCTCGCGGACCACTATGAAGCTGAGAAGTTTGAGTTGTTGAGGAGAAAGGGAGTCTTCCCATATAATTGGTTTGAATCCTTTGAGAAACTCAATGAACTTCAACTCCCACCAAAAGTCGCTTTCCATTCCAAACTCACAGACACAGACATCTCAGATGATGACTACCATCACGCTCAAAAAGTCTGAGAGACTTTTGACATGAAGACCATGCGTGACTACCATGACCTCTACCTCAAATCAGATGTTCTTATACTGGCTGACGTCTTTGAAAATTTCAGAGCTGTCAATATGAAGTACTATAACCTTGACCCTGTTCGGTACTACACAACGCCGAGTGTAGCTTTGGATGCCATGTTGCAGTCAACAAAAGTCAAGCTGGAACTTCTAACCGATCATGACATGCATCTGATGGTAGAGAATGGTATTCGTGGTGGTGTCTCTATGATTACGACTAGAAAAACAAACAATCCGTACATGAAGGATTATGATCGTTCCAAACCAGCCACATACATCATTTACCTCGACGCAAACAATCTTTACGGATGGGCGATGTCACAAGCTCTCCCTTATGACGGAATGAGATGGATGTCTGGGGAAGAACTAAAAAGATGGGGAGATATTCCATGTCTACTTGAAGTAGACCTGTATGGTGGCCGAGGACTGCCACGTAGTTTTCAGGGCATTTTTTCCCTTTTATAAAGGAAATGAAATTAAAAGTAAAGTATAAATGCAAAGGAATATAAAACCAAAATAAAAAGGCAGGTCAAAGTCAAAG